>JAXGGA010000880.1:0-182922 GCA_038373865.1 Uloborus plumipes
GCAAAAGCTGTGCATGTGTAAGTATAATACACTTGTAACACATTATCAAGTTTGAACAACCCCTTTAGGGTCCTATCAGGACTTGAATTTCTCTAAAAATACGAAAAAATGTCAATCTTCTGAAATTTTTTCGAAAATACAAATAATCAGCATTTTTGTTCTAATACCATTAAAATGCTTCATTTTAACACTTTTTTCATGGATCTTTAAAATTATTCACATTCTATGTAGTATTAAGTTCGTACATAAACCGTAAAGTTCCGTGTAATTAACCAAAAATTGACTTTTATTTTAAATTTTTTTGCACCTAGCAATAATTCTTCTTTTGTAATCCAAATTCTATTTTTTGCAATGAATGCAAAATGCAGCTTTTAGTTGTAAATGCAATTATATTTTGTTACATTAACAGCTCAGAATGCACCACAAGGAGGTAGCTGCATTTCGGGTGTCATTCTGCGTTTCCCATCCACCCAGCCACGTTATTTACGTATTTTCAAAGACATTTATATGGATGCAATAACCATCTGATGTTAAACCTTTTGAATCAAAGTTTAAAGTTAGGCTCATGACTCAGATTTGGCATTGATAATTGCGAGCATAAAGTTTTTCATTTAAATTCATAGTTCTTCCTTCAATAGCAATCTACCGTCTCACAAACCAGTTTTAAACCCTTAAAACAGTCGGAGTGTAGAAGAGGTATACTTATTGAATCACTGATAAGTACAACTTGTTTTTGAAAAGTTAACTTATTAACATTGCAAGAACTCGGTGAAAGATTTCGAAGCTTTAAAAACGGATTTAAAAAACGAGTAAAAGCACTTGATGGACATTGTCAATGTAATACAGAAAGGAAAAAAAGGCCCTAATCTCACTATCGAAAATTGGAGACCTTTCAGTCATTAGCTTTCATTATTTCGAGCTAAATAGAGTTATGAAGCTGTTGATTTTCAAGCTAAATTTCTAATGAGACAAAGATACTCGTCAGTTATATCATTAAAAATATGAGCTTCTGTATAGTTTCAATAAATTCGAAATTTAAAAAAAGAAAGAAAATTTCCGTGAAACATGGAGCTGTAATCATATTAAAAATTACACATTCTATAAAAGTTTGGAAATAAAAGAATAAATTGACTGGTCAACGCATGTTTACTTTCCTCTCATTAATTATGTCAATTAAAAATATCTCAACTTTCAAAACTTAATATTGGTCATAAAGGTTCTCATTTAGTTATCAAAGTGTTTTCTGATCTTGTATGCCTTTCGGTAAAACAACTCTTTTACAGTTTGACTATCGTCTAGTGCCATGGCCAATAACAAGTTCTCAAAATTAACAAAGCAAGCATTTCTTCGAATCACCGGATCCACGAAGAAAAAAAGAATCAATCAAATGAAGTATAGATTGCGTAACTTTAATTATACCAACAGTTTCATGCTTC
Source organism: Uloborus plumipes (assembly GCA_038373865.1). Taxonomy (NCBI): domain Eukaryota; kingdom Metazoa; phylum Arthropoda; class Arachnida; order Araneae; family Uloboridae; genus Uloborus; species Uloborus plumipes. The sequence goes on from JAXGGA010000880.1 coordinate 1,437, forward strand.
ACGGAAATTTTTAATTTTTTTAAATTTCTAATTTCTTGAACCGTACTGAAGCATATTATTTAAAGATATAACTGACGAGTATCTTTATCTCGTTAGAAATTTAGCTTGAAAATCAACAGCTTCATAACTCTATTTAGCTCGAATTAATGAAAGCTAATGAATGAAAGGTCTCCGATTTTCGATACTGAGATCAAGGTCACTTTTTTCTTTCTGTATTACATTGACAATGTCCATCAAGTACTTTTACTCGTTTTTTAAATCCGTTTCTAAAGCTTCGAAATCTTCCACCGAGTTCTTGCAATGTTAGTAAGTGAACTTTTCAAAAACAAGTTGTACTTTATCAGTGATTCAATAAGTATACCTCTTCTACACTCCGACTGTTTTAAGGGTTTAAAACTGGTTAGTGAGACGGTAGATTGCTATTAAAGGAAGAACCATGAAAAACTTTATGCTCGCAATCATCAATGCCAAATCTGAGTCATGAGTCTAACTTCAAACTTTGATTCAAAAGCAGAAGCCTGTTTAACATCAGATAGTTATTGCATCCATATAAATGTATTGAAAATATGTAAATAACATGACTGGGTGGATGGGAAAGGCAGAATGACACCTGAAATGCAGCTACCTCCTTGTGGTGCATTCTGGGCTGTTAATGCAACAAAATACAATTGCATTTACAACTAAAAGCTGCATTTTGCCCATTCATTGCCAAAAAATAGAATCTGAATTACAAAAGAAGAATTATTGCTATGTGAAAAAAATGGTAAGAAAAAAGTCAGTTTTTGGTTAATTACATGGAACTTTACGGTTTATGTACGAACTTAATACTGCATAGAATGTAAATATTTTTGAAGATCCATGAAAAAAGTGTAAAAAGGAAACATTTTAATGGTATAAGAAAAAAAATACTGATTATTTGTATTTTCCAAAAAATTTTAGAAAATTGACATTTTTTCGTATTTTTAGAGAAATTCAAGTCCTGGTAGGACCCTAAAGGAGTTGTTCAAACTTGATAAAATTTTACAAGTGTATTATACTTACACATGCACAGCTTTTGAAAAGCCTAATAATCACGATAAGTTAAAGAAAAAGAACAGTTTTCTAACTGTAGTTAATGCTGCTACAAATAAATTGAGATATTATCCATATTTCAATAAACTTTGGTAATTTTTTCTTTTCTCGTAAAATCATGTACCCTTATATAAATATCATCATCGGACAGGAAATTAAAGTGACATTTGCAATGTTGGTGATTTGGATCTTTTATCAACTTTTTTGAAAAGTTAAGCGCTTTTATACTGTACTTAGTAAAAAAAAATATCCACTCGAGTTCAAAGCACAAGTACACCAAATAAGAATGTTAATAGCGTTGCAGATTGAAAAACTTTAAGTAACTAATATAAACACTTACGAATATGAAACAAAGGTAACATGTGCAATGATGGTAATTTCGATATTTTTTCCTTCTTCTTGAAGAAATAAAATAGACACTTACACTTTACTAATTAAGAGAAGATTATTTTCTTCAACTCAAGTGTACAAGTATACCAAATAGTAATACTAAGTAGTAGCGTTGCAAAATTGAAATACATTAAATTGCTGTTATAAAGACGAACGAATATGAAACCAAGCTGGCATCTCCACTACAATGATGGTCATTCCGATGTTATTTTATTCTTTAATAGATACTAATCATCTTTAAACTCTACTAATAATAGAAATATACGTTACGAATAGAAATATATTAAGTAGCTTTTATAAAAACGAGTAGTTGGTTTTGGAAATTTCGTACATTCCAAATATCCTTTGTATCAGCTACAGATATCGGAACTGTAACTACATCTCAACGATGCATGTAACAAGCTAGCTGTAACCATAACGGTTATCACACTGTTCTTTGCTGCGATGTAAATGGCTACGTATTCGTAATGTCTGTTAAGTATAATTAACGTAGTGTAAAGTCTCAAAATATGTCTTACTTCTGCTTATAATAAATACATATTCCCCACTCCATCTCAAAGGATAAATACATCACACTATGTTCACGTTCTAAGTTCTTCCCAGTTTAAAAAAAATCTGCTAAAAATGTTTCAAAATTCTGAAAAAATTGAAAGCAAATTTGTAACATGCTTAAAAAACCCCTGCAAATTATTTAGAGACAGCTAAAAAAGAAACATTGAGGGTTTTCTGCAAATTATATTGAGGAAAAAATGCAGATTTTTTTTTTTTATTTCTTCTAATAATTTGCAAAAATCTTTCTAAAAAAACTTCCATTTTCTTTTTGTTTCACATTTTCTGCAGATTACTTTTAGCTGAGTTATATCCCGTCATTTACTAACGCTGTTTTTACAAGTAGCTCTAAAATTTTATCATTTGTCTCTCAATATATGAACAAAAAGACTTAAAAAAACACGAACTTAATAACTGCATCCGTTTTTATCATTCAGAAATATAAACGGTTTCTTCTCTCATCAAATGGCAACAAACATGCAGCATGCCATTTCCGAAATAATGCGCCTCATAAGCCTAACAAATTTTCTTCCTAAACATCTTATTGTGACAACACCCGTTCGTAAATAAGCTGAAAGTGAAGCCATTTACATGGAAAGAGACTTTATGCTCGTAGGTAATGCACCATTTATCAAACATTGTCTGTTCGCGAAATCCGTTTCCGCACTTAATATTCTTGAAATAATCCACATAAAGTTGGCGATGCAGGAGAAACATATCTTAATAACCCCAGAACAGCATCCAGATCAATCGATGGCACTTTTCTGGTGGTGGAGGAGCAGTTCGATAAAAACGTTGATGTTTTTAGCGCACTTAAGCAATGCATTTTTCAGCATATATGACGTCTAATATTTTTTGAAAATGATTTTTTTCCTGTCGATGTGTCTCCTCATTGCCATTTGCACAGCAAAAGAATTGAAAATCGTAACGATGAAACAGTCCATTAAAGCATTTTGACTTGTTTTAGAGAAATTACGATGTTTTGCTTTCCTAATGGCAACATCAAACTTTATGCTTTGAGTGTTTGTTCTTAATATGGTGAAAAAGATAAAGTCCATTTCTGGAGAAAAAAAAATTTTAGTTAAGATATATTTTTTTTTTTTGAAAATTGCCTTATATTGTATTCCAAAACAAATTCAAAAATGGAAAGAAAAATAAGTAGAAAAAGTAAAGAAAGCTTATGAATGAATTCGTGGAAAAAATTAACCATAATAAATATTGAAAAATAGAAATACCTGCCCACATCGTAATTCAAAATTCTCTAGTAAAAGATATTTGCATTTTGTGTTTTTGAAAGACATGCGACTGGGTGACATAAAAGATTGGTTTTCAAATTATGCAGCAGAATCAGCAAAAGTTATCTGTGAAAATACTATGTTCAAGTAGGAGAACGAAAACAAAAGCGGATCTCTTAAGTTTTAAAAATTTTACAAGATCACTTTTTAGTCAACATCTAGCTAACATTGTAGTTATATTTTAATAAATATGCCGTGTGAGCTGAAAAAAAGTCTGTGATATGGAGTCAACATAATTGGGAAGGAATGTATGATTCTATAGTACTTCTCAGAAAATAAACTTACTATATCAGGTGAAGAGGATAATTATTATGGAAAAAACATGAATACAATAAGTTGTCAGAATAAAGTTTCTTGGTCGTCATTTTAGTATTTCAATGATATCCCCTTTTTTTTCAAAATAAAGTCTTGACATGCTACTGTTCCAGCTGTTGCTAACATTTGAAACCGGTTCCAATTTATGAATGAAAGCTTTGAATTACAAATAAATGTATTTGAAGGTGCAAATTTTACGAGAAAAAAAATTTCAAAAAGCAAACTTGTATGATTTCACTTTTCATCAATTCATTGAGCATTATATGCTTCACATCTGATAAAAGAGAAAAATTTAAGCAGGTAGGAAAATCATTTAAATTCCTTTAATTATTCATTACGTTTTAAACTTGTTGTTTTTGTTATGAATGCAATGAATATATAGTACCAACAAAGCTTTACTTTAGTAGGGATAAAAATTGGAACGGCTTCTTCGAAAACAGAACAATTAAGAGCCCTATTTTCTGTCAATTTATTTCTATTTCGACTTAATCTTAAGGAAGTTCTCAAAGTAATCATCGTGCATTATTAACGTACTGCTTTAAAAGAGTTATTTAAAGCTTCATTTAAAGTAATTGAAGTTCCTGAGTCTATTTTTTTTTTCTTCGAAAAAGGTCGTTTCTCATTTTGTTTTGCTTGCTGTTTCTTTCCGGAACTGGCAGATATATTTTCTTTTGAAATATATATTCAATATAGAATGGTAATTTGTTCATTCATTAAAAAATAATAACTTTGCTATATTGCAACATTATAGTTTTGTTTAAAAAAAAGTGTGAATATACACCTATAGTTCTTTTGAATGTTTTGAGTTTTTTCAACCATTTTGCTTAAGGATATTTTCAACGCCGCCTTTTTTGATAGGGCTATCCAATTAAGGAAATCCAACCACCGCCACAAAACTCATAAAGGAGGATCATCAACAGTACAATAGAAAAACTACTTTAACTACTAATACATAACTAAACAAGTTTTTCAAAATGTAAATGACAAATTTACTATGATTTTTTTTTTTTTTTTTGCTATTTTAACGTTTTCTAACCACCATTTATATTTTAACTTCTATTGTAAATAATTTGAAGCACAATAGTAGTATTTTGAAATTGAGACATTTAATATCTTTTGCGCATTAGGACTTCCTTGAGCAACACATAAGTAATGAATGTTGGAGAAAAAGTGGGTTGAACGAAAACTGGCCCAAAAGTTTTGCCTTGTCACAGCAATTTTTTCTGTTGCGATTTTGTTCTTAAGACAGCTCTATATCTTCTACGCATATTACTTTCTAAAATTTGGTCATTTCATCATAAAGTACATCGACAATAAGGTAAAATTTGATTGAGAAAATTAGCTACAGAAATTTTTTTCTCACTGTGGTCAATTTAAAAGACTTTTTTGGTCGATAACTTTTAAATTATTAATACATTTATTAAAGCTTTTTTTTTTAACCTTTATCTGATGAGCTCAGTGTTGAATAGATTTCAAACGCAACATTTCCATCTGAAAAGAAGAAAATAAATAAAGAAAATACCTACGTCGCTCATACTCAAACGTTTTCAAACTGTACATATTACACTTATTGATTATTAACTGCTGCGTAAAAGTTAACGAACTTGAATGCACGTTTTCAGTAAATTGTTCTTGTCTGTGTGTCAGCGAATTCATCTAACGAAGGCCTTTTTAGAGCCATTTCACCTGTTATTTGCCAGTAAAAATGCTTTCATGTACACCTGAGCAAAATATGTTTGACAAAAGAATTTCTGTCTTAACCAGTCAGTGGCGAGGCACTTATAAATGTTCAAATTATCTCAGTATATGAACGATTCACCAAACAATTTAAAGTAACCTAAAATGATCACAAAAGTTAAACTAAAATATTCTACTTAAGAAAAATAGCTGTTGTTTTCTCTATTTTATAGTTGTGCATCAAACTATACTTTAAGTGACAGCAAAGATTATGATCACAAGCATTTGGAATTTTAAAAAGTAAAAATAATTGAGCAACTTCGTTCAATAAACATTTCGAACCTAAGTAACTCATGCTCTTACAAAATGGTTGGCCAAATTAGATGAATCAAAAAAATGTAATGGTATGTGGACAAACACGGGATCGATAAAAACAATATTTTTCTGTTTCCACCAAGGTAGAAAGTAAGCGAGTTGCCATGCGCTATTGCTGCCTTATTCTGGACACATAACCTGACAATGAACTTTAACATTACATCTGTTTTAAGATTTAAAAAATGTATTTATTTTTATTATAATTATTATATGCACAATCTCAATTCATAAAATATAAGCTTTTCAATTAGTACCATTGTGATTATGTAGCATTAAAAACCAATACTTCACATGCTTACCCAGATAATAAAATGCATAAGTTCTTTTAATTGAATTCAGCTTGTTTAAAATTACTTTTCAAGGCAAAATATCTAGCCAACGAGTTCCTTCTTTTTATCCACCTATGACCACAAATACAAAAACAGACATCGTATAATATGTTTCTTCCCTTTTAAAATCCCATGCCTTTCGTTACGGAATTTAGGCACGGAATATCTTTTTTGAAATCTTGTAAGAAATCCGGTCTGAAAGAAAGAAGAGTACGAATATCTTGAGCTTGAGTACACTGAGCTAAAATCGACAGTCAAAGTTTTGTTTTTTACGATACATTTCTACCGAAGAAAGCCGTTTAGTCCGGGCATTTTATCTCCATTTTACTGACTCTACCAGATGCTATTTGCTCTAAAGTATTCGAAGGCAGAGGGCTTTTCGTTGCCACAGTAAAAGTATTTTCAACTATATAAAAACTCCATGCATTTCAATTTAGCTTAGGGGTCATTTTCAAAATTTGCTTACATTTGCTGTCCGGAGGTTAAAAAGATGATTTTGAAGCATAACTTATATTTTAAATTCAATGCGAATAATTATTTTCTGCAGGAAATACCCCCAAAAAAATTCTATCACTCAACAAATTATTGAAATTTATTTATTTATTTTTATATAAGTCTTTAAAAATGAGAATCAAGGCAAAAACGCTTGTCCATTTCCAATTTTCGCAAGTTCAACTATTTTTTTCCTATACTTAATGGTCAAAAAAAGTAAATGCGACATATTATTTTTATATATTGACTATTAGTACATGGTATTCATGATAAATATTGACACTAGTAATTTTATTTCAATAAGAAATGTATGAATATATTTTGTCCGGAAGTTTTTGTCAAGTCCGTTACCCTAAGATTATTTTAGCATAAAAAGGTATTTATTGAAGTCAAAAGATGGTAACACGTATTCAGTTAACTTAACAAATTAGTGACGTAACTATTTTGTACCATTTTGTTTCCCTGAGTCGAGAAGTATTGCTGTGGCGTTTCGTACAAAATTTTTTCCGGGTGCGTATTTTTATTCTTTGTCAAGTTCGTTACCAAAGATTTTAGTATTAATTTTTACTTTTTCTAAACTTTTACCCTTATATATTGTTCATTATACAACTCTTAGAAAATGCATATTGTAGTTCAACTTTTAAATTCGACAACCTAGCCATAATTTGACATTTTGGTTGAAATGTCAAATCCGTTACTGGTCAAATCCGTTACCAAATGTCAAATTCGTTACCATAGAGTTTTTAATCAATATTTCAATTATCACAAACATCGTTTTAAGCTTCAGGGCGCAAATAATTTCAAATGAAGTTGGTTCTAGGCTCTATGATATAGTTTAAAAGTGAGATTTCATATTGATTTTGTATGGTAATGGACGACAATTTTCCTTGCAACTTACAGTTTTACAACAGCATTTGAATACTTAATTATTCATCAAAGTGTACAACCAGTTACTTTTTTACACACTTACAATATGTGACTAAACATCTGTTAGTGTTTCTAAAAGAAAATAGCAAGTTAAAAAAATTACTTAAAAATTTTGAAATGTAAGCATATGGTGAAAATGACCCTTAGCCCTTTTCGTAAACATATAAACAATTTCAAAATTGTAAATATTTTTGTATATCACACCACATGTTTGCAGGAAAAGAAACTATTAGCAGCCAGTCACAGAAAAAAATGATTGTCTAGTTGCTTTTAACAAAAGGATTGCAGTAAATATATATTGGTGTAGAACAAAGTTTCCGCTTGCCTTTTCTGCCCTTAACAAAAGTGAACGAATGTATTAACAATGTGATCCTTTCATAAAACGTAGAAGCACTTAAAATTGATAGTTATTGGATGATTTTTTAACAACGTGTCAATATTTAGTTAGAGTAAAACAGAAAACTTATTATAGAATTATATTTCTTTGCTTTTTTATTGGCTATAAATATACTCGCTGACAAAAGTTAGGCACAGAAAGAAAAATGATAGTTTCTAGAAGTATATATTCGAATTGAAGGATATTTTCACTTTTACCACGTCGCAAGTGTCGTAATTCCGAAAAAAGGTCTGTTTCTTTAACTCTTATTTTAAGAGTGACATACAAATGGGTCCGTAAAAAATTCATTATTACGAGCCCTCAAACCTGTAAATCCGCATTGTTGGAGTTGCTATGCGCTATGTAATCACCGATTCCTACTTTAATCTAGAGAAAAACTAGACATAAACACGGTTGCAATACACCGCCAACTCGGTTATTTCGAGCAATGGATTGCAGTTTCGTGCTAATTATGCACTCATTAGCATGGAATATGAAAGTAACCGAGTTGGAGTCAAAAATCCTCTGCACGAAACTGCAGTCCATGAATCGAAATAAACCGAGTTGGCGATGTATTGCATGTTCCTGCCTTAGCCCTTGCTTAGGGGCGGTTACTCACTGCTTTACAAACATGGTTGTTTAAAAGACCATATATACATGCATACCCTTCTTCTCTCTTAACTAAAAAGTTTGGTATAGGGAAGTGTAAAATGCAGACAAAAAAGTAAGAAACTAAGCATCCTCAGTTGAAAAATAGTAATAATAATAATAATAATAATAATAATAATAATAATAATAATAATAATAATAATAATAATAATAATCACAAAAATTACAGTCAGTCTTGAGCAAAGAAAAGTCATAGGGGACATGATTCAGTTGATTTGCATGAAAATCAGTACAAGGGGTCATTATTTTAAGCTTTTCAAATCTCAGGGTAACCTGGATAATAAGGAAAATTACTATTTTACGAGGATTGTGAGCACTTGGAAGAGCTTACCGGAATGAGCAAGAGAGTAGATAGCTTTAAGAGGACCATTGATCCTCATTGGGGACTTTAAATTGACTAGAACTAGTCTAGCAGGACATAGAGCCTGAAGCTGGTTGTCACGTTTGTATTTCTGTTTATAATAATAATAATGTGTCTGTGTGTGTGTACGGGGTATATATACATTGAAAATGTATTCATTTTAATATATCTAAATCCCTTCTTTTAAGCTTTGCACTTATGTTTCTTGAACTAAATGGCATTGACTATCTAGTTTTCTTCAATGCAAGAAGAAATAAATACTCTTTAACTGCCCCAAAGATCGCTTGCTAAAGCCGAACGAATGTCCTAGCTTTCACGAAAAAAGTAATTTCAGTGCGCATTGCAATAATTCGACGAGAAGAGAGTCACATACATCTAAATTTACCTCTACAGCTGTTTAATTGGATAAGATCTCGTAATGGATAAGTTTCATTGAACTTCGAGCACTGATCTGAGCAAATTTGCAAACTGTTTCTAAGGCTGTTTTTGAGAAATCTTTTATCCTTCTTCCATGATTCTTCTGAGTTTTATTTTTATTTTTATCAGGATTTTTATTCCCAAGGTTTGTAAAAGTATTTAGAAAAAATGTTGCTGATCTATAAATAAAAACGATACATACATTTATCAAAAACTGTTCGTTTTGTTTTGAAAGAAGGAGTGAAAGACAGTCATTTTAAAGGTAAAGCAAGAAAACAGTGCTCCTTTCAAAAGCTCAGTTTCCAAAGGTAGATGATTGTTTAAACAAATGGAAAGGAAAGCTTAGTATCAACAATTAACTTCAGATTATTATGAGTAAACAAAAAAAAAATCGTTTCTACGTGCAGCAAGTAACCTGAAATCCCTTACATGTGTTTCGGAGTACTTATTTTTATATTATTTGATTAAATATTTTTATGTTAATGGCAACTTGTTCAATGTCACACATTATGGAATGACACTAGAAGGCAGTTGACTTCAAAGAAGGTTGCAAATAAAAATAAAAGAAAGAAGAAATCTTTGACATAAAGTTTTAAATTTCAATTAAGTACAGAAAAATGAAAATTGGAGAACGAGAGTAAATTTTTTACCCGCTTTTCAGAGAAAAGGGTGCATATGCAATTCTAACAGGATCCGATACAACCAAATACGATCAATTTGTCAACCAATATCGCATTCAGAAATGTTCTTTGCCCCACCCAGAAAGGAATTTTTACTATGCTACGAGTACATAGAATTCAATAGAATCGAGCACAATCGATTTGAATATGCTCCTAAGGCAGGAATTCAAGTGAAACAGGAGATCGCATATTACAATCGCTACTGCAAATGAATTACATTAGAACGTTTCTTGATAAAAACATCGTGACGTCAGCGTGACGTTTGCCTATGAAAAACGAGCTAGATAAAACGTCACAGCCTACTTGGCGAATAAGAGGAGATCACTGACTGCTTGTGAGCTCTTATTGGCTCCACCCGTAGTGACGTCAGTGCCAAGTTAAGTTGATGATAATGTAATTCACTTCCAGTAGCGATTGCAATTCGAAGCGATCGCAGTGCTGTTTCACTTGAATCCCTGCCTAAGGCAGAACGGAGAGCTTAATTGTCAGTCCAGTTTCTGTCACTTGTAGCACGAAAGCCGTTTCTTCCATTCCATCCTAAAATCTTAGAAACTTTTCATATTTTTCCATATTGCAATATTGCTTTGAACCGAAAACTTTCAGTCAAATGCATTGTATATGAAATCAACACGAAATGGACCGGTTAACATAATACAAACGAAATATTATATACTAAGGCTAATGGCAACAAATATTAAATTTCCGCACAGTGCTATATTTTATTGACGCGCGGAAGCATAAATTATATCATACGATCACCCTTGACAATTTCTTAACTGTACAAACAGGCTCCAAATGTGGAATAAGTATTGACAAAAGGTTTATTTGTCGTAAGCATGAATAATTTGACTTTAAACCCTAGGAACCGGAAAGTCAAATAGAGCGTCGCTGACGTGATTATGCACGTCCATGCAGGCTACCGCTTATTGGAAAAGCAAACAAACCGAAAACGAACGCATTCGCTTGATCCTCGCAAATCAGCTTACATTCAAATTCAGCCTTCGTCTTTCCCCTCGTTTACAGCAATACTAATATTTCCTCGCAAAAGAATTATGTTTTGCAAAATATTTTGAATCCTTTCTGCAACTAATGTTTTTTAGAATTGGAAACTAGGGCGATTTGTATTTGATACTAGCTTATTACCCGGCGTTGCCCGGTTGCTTATTAATGTAACATAGCTAACCTTTAATTTTTCCGCATTATACAATATTTGTGACAATGTTCCAAGGTAATCAGAACACGAATTTTATTGTTTTTATCTTATTTCACGCTAAAATGAAATAGGTAAGCCTTAAATTGATAATTCAATGTTAATCGTAATCTTTGCTGGAAAATACTCATATTTAAATGTATTAAATTTTATCAATTTGTATGATTAAAGGCTTATCTCCATTACTCTATACATTCAAATATGAAAGAAAATGCCCATTTTGGGGCAAAAAAATTGAATTTTCAGCTTTTGGGAATTTTTTAATTTCAAAACCACCGCCTACGTGAATTCCAGTTCATCAAGGAACCTCTGTGCCACGTTTAATGAAAATCCGACGAAAACTAGATTTGTATAAGGAAAAACATACAAATATGCATACATATACACAAATATACGTGCATCCATTTTTATATATACAGTCGACGCTCGTTATAACGACCACCCGTTATAAAGATTATTCCAATATAACGACAGGTTTGGAAAACAACTCCAATATCCCAATATACTGTATATTTTACCTCTTATAGCGACCACTCGCTGTAAAGACCTTTTTCTGTGGGACGGAAGTGGTCGTTATATCGAGAGTCGACTGGATAGAAAACCAATCTTTTGTTTTTTTTTTTCTAAAAAATAGAGCACTAGAGGATCTATAAATACCGTGTACTGTTTAATGCTTTGAGACGATAGGTCGGTGCATATGGTTTTGACTTTAATCACTCAAAGTGCTTATTCTAAAATCATACTTAAATAAAGAATCTTTCGATTATTTTTTTTTCCAAATTTTGTAGCATAACTTAATAATCTTCATAAGTTCGATAAAAGTAAAATCTTAAAATGCTTAGTTCAGTGATGCAGTATACAGTAAACGCTAATAATAATTGATTTTCTTTTTGCTGCAGAATTTTGAACCAATTTCATTCAATGCTTTGCAACATTTGAGGAGAGCAATGTTCTTTTGCCTTCCTTTTTTCAATGCCTTCTAAAATGACTTAGTTTGATTCCTTTTTACAAAACCTTTTTTTTTTTTTTTTTAAGTATTTTAAGTACTTTTTTACTGGAACTGATTTGCAGATTTGCTACATTTTCCCGCAATACTATTAAAAACTTAAATTTAAAATTCCTAATAAAGTAAGATTAATAAAGAGAATCATGGAAAAAGCTTGAATAGATTTTTTAAAGAAAAGAGCCTCAGATATTTCAAATTTGCTCAGATTAGTGTTCGAAATTCGTGAAAACTTACCCATCTGATTTTTACCCAATTAAACATATTTATAAAAGAAATTTAGAAATATGTGAACTTTTTTCGGAAGATTATTGTTATCAACATGGAATTGCTCTTCTCTGGAAAAGCCAAGCGATTCGTGTAGCTTTCGAAGAAATCTTGAGACAGTTAAGGATTATTTCTGTACCTCAGAACCAGACTAACGTAAGTCCATTTTCGTCATTTTTCGGTAGAGGGGAAAAACGATTGTCGAATACATTGTTTTTCCCCTCTACTGAAAAATGACGAAAATGGACTTACGTTAGTCTGGTTCTGAGGTACAGATTTATATCTAGCTGCATTGAAGGAAAAAATGGTTAGTTATTACTTTATTTTTTATGTACGGAAAAGAATACAGAAAGTTATGAAATTTTCAAACTAAAACATCGTTTTGATTAATTTTTATTTAAGAGTTAAAATATGGGAAATAGAGTTGAAAAAAAAAGACATACAGCAGCAGATCTATGTTTCTGAAGTTTTGGAATGAGATTAAAATAGCAGTTTTTGATACTTACTACATGAAATTGATATTATGGACACAACATTTATTTATTTTATTTTTAACTCCTTACGTTACATAAAATATAAAAGTCGTAACTTTTCAATGTGTTTCTACATAATAAACTAGCAGTACCCGCACAGCTTTGCCCGTGGTATACAATTAATAGGTCATTTGTTAAATAATTGATATAGCAGAAAGAATACTCTATTTTAGTTATAATTCAACTATAATTCTAAAGGTATGATATAAAAATAAGCCAAAAGAGAAAATAAGAACAATTTTGTTGCTTACAGAAATCAACAGAAATCTTGCCAAAGTTTAAAAGAACAAGGGAGTTTTCTTTTCCAGCTTTAAAAGCAATATATTACATTTTCCGAAATGAAGCACTTTAGAAAAGAACATTGCAATGTTGCAATTTATACGATCTTTTTATAATATACCGAGTTTTATTCCTGAAAAACTGCGAAAATAAAAACAGACGATTTTTTCCAACAGCTAAATAACTCATTTTAATAAGGCTCGGAGTTTGGATTGCTACAAAAACAAATACATTTTGAAACGAACAAAAAGGTATAAAACCCTAACCATAGTTACAACATGAAAAGTTAATTTCCGTTGATAAAATAATTCATTTTATCTTTATTTTTAAATTTTATTCTCGTGCTCAATCATTTTAGAATTGTTTGGCTTGCTTTGCTCAAGGTAAGCCTTGAATTTCCGGGATTCTAAAAACAATTATTACAGCTCTTCTAATGCTCGTAGAAACTTCTAATTGGTACATTTTTGGCAGAAAATTCTGAGCTTTCGAATGACATGAAATATGAAGATATATATGAAATATATCTCCCCCCTTTCATCACATTTATGTGAAAAATGATCTTGAACTTAGAATAGAAAAAGAACAAAATCGAATTTTCGAAAAAACGCTTCGAGACGCATACCCCCCATGCTACGTACTAATTTTGTTCCAAATTTTATGAAAATCGACCGAACGGTTTTGGCACTACACTCATAATAGACCGACAGAAAGAAAGAAAAAAAAGACAGACTCACCTTCAGCTTTATTATTAGTAGAGATTAAACTGATTTAAAAAATATATAATACATACATAAAGGCAGAATTAAAAGGTTTTCCACCTATGCGACCTCCATTGTTACTACTTAATTTTACTGCGGCCTTCATTGGTCAAAAGGATACGACCTCTGCAATATACTTTGTCAATTTAAACTGAGAATTCTCAAGTTCATCAGAGAATTCTCAAGTTCATTCTCAAGTCAAGAGAATTCAAGTCTCTTAACTCTATATGAGTTTAATTCACTTTGAATTCCTGTCAAACAGTTTTCATAATGTTGTATTTTTTAATATGCTTTTTTTTTTCTTTTCTTTTTTGAACTATTATTATTAGTATTGAAGGGTTATCCAAATCTGGAACTAAAACTAGTCCTTTAGAAATTGCTTCATTTTTACTCCACGGAATAATAAAAATGACTAACTGATTTAGCAAAGCGTACGTTTTTATTTCTTACTTCAGTATGTACAGTTTTTACTTTTTTTTTAGACATGTCTCTTACATGTATGTATTTACATTTACTTTGAATTCTTTTTATTGAATTTGACAGCAGTTACGGTGCGCAGGCAACAAACATCTGGCTTTTCTTAGATACAGAAGTAGAATTCTAAAGTTGCAATCTTCTAGAGATCAAAAAATCCCAAAAATAATTTACATTGAAAGAATTCGACTAAAAACGAAAAATATTCTACTTTTATCTGCGTTTCCTCCAAAAGGGAAAGATCTTAAATTTGCGTTTGGGAAACTCTGAAACTAAAATTCTAAAAAGTTACGTAAAAAAGAAACTTGTTTTCAAAAGCAAGATATAAATGCAAAGAAGATATGAATACGTGAAATGAGGAGACAGGGGAAATGTTTCAAAAGATAGTGTTTAATAAAGATATTTTCTAACGGAGGGTCGAAATATTCCAAAAGCGATATAAGAAACTTTCGAAACGTTTTGAACTTTAAGACTACGCATTGCATCAGATGTTCTCAACCAGGGAATGGCAAGCAGAATTTTAGGAGAAGTGGGAAAGTATATAAAAATTAAAACTATCTATTATTTACTAAATTTTGTGGCCACATGTAAATGCTTTCAACTTTATCCCCCCCCCCCCCCCCCCGATACTAAAGTCAGTCTTTTGTATTGTAGGGCGTTTTGTTAGACATATTATCAGAGACTTTTATTAATGAATGAATTTTTTATTTCGAACAAATTTATTGCCAAGAGTGACAACTAACGTTTCAATTCGATTTCATTCTCTCTCTAATGAACATTGAGAAAATGACCAGAAAACAAAGAAATTTCTTTCACCATTTTAAGACTTGGTTTTATTATTGAGCAACCAAATACTTTTTTTCCCACTAGCTAGTATAAAAAAGTGATGTCACAATGTAATGTTTCAAACACGACTAGAAGTCATTTTTAAAAAAGCCAAATACTAAATTTAGAAAAGCCCTTTTTATAGAGGACTTGGTTTGCTTGATGACTAGCAATATTATAGAATATTTAAGGTGCCTGTTAGACACATGCAGTCTTGGAAATTAATTATTAAAAATATCCCATCAGAAACATCCATTCAAGTTTTTTCTAACTGAGAAACTATTTGTGATTGAGATAGGTGAAAAACATGCTATGAGCATTTTGATTAGAGTTTAGGACTGCAGAACATGCTAATCTTACCATTTTAATCTATTTTTATAATTATAAATTTTCTTTCTTAAAGTTTACATTTAGCTGCTTGTCATCTTAGCCAAAAGGAGTGGCAAAATAACGAAAACCTCTTTCTGTTTTTCCTAACATGTTTTTCAAATTTCAAAAGGCGTCTTAGTTCTTTTATTATTATTTTTTTATTATTATTTATAAAACTAAGCAATTTATAAAAGTCGTGGGTATCCATTTTAAAGTTGCAAATTAAATTCCAAAGCAAGGAAAAAAACTTCAAGCTGAAAATCTTCCTCTTACTCCACTTTTCCCCTAGGTATATATTTGCAGTTAATTATTATTTTTTTGCTTTCATAGTTATTTTCCTTCTTTCTTTTTGAGTCATAACCAAGTTTTAAATTTAGTAGTTTACATGGTTATTCATGGGCACTTACTAACAAATTGAATAAAGATAATGAGACGTTGAGACTTTTAAAACCTTACATTTTTCACTTTTTATTTCTTTTTACAAAATTGTTATTTGAAAAATCTCTCTAAATGACTTCACAATGCAAATGACTTTCCTCGGAGTAGTGAAACAAATATTTACACTTCGTTTCTACAGTAATTATTCCAACACTGAATTCATCATTTTAAAATAAATATGCATTTATTCGGAATAAAAAGTGCAGGTGATGAAAAGTATTTTCCTTCGTTCTCTGAAAGGGAAAAGAGGGTACTCCAAGGTTTTGAATAAAATTTAAATAATGAAGACTCACTTTCTCGGATGATTTTCTCCAAATCGTTAAACACGCGAGGAAAACAAATTAAGGGGACATTTTTCATCCGATTTCTTTTATCGTCTTAAAGGAAGAGACGGGAGTGTTGAACCATACTTTCGTTTTCCAATATTTTCAAACTATTGTTATTTTGATAAAAGTTTTAAGAAAGATAACCAAGGGTTTTTTATTTAGTTCACACGATATCAAATTTAAAGCATTGAAAATAAAAGAGCAACTGAGAAAAGTACGAATATTTTGAGAAAATCGAATGACATGAAGTATGTAATTCTTCTTAACTATACTAAATATCATTAGGACATGAATATTTTAAGAACTGTACAGTGTATAAAAATGAATGTTGTTTTTACAGTATAATACAGTTAATTTTATAGTAATAAACTTTAAAAATTGGTAATTTTACAGTAACAAACTGTAAGATTACTAACTTTACAGGCTATTACAGTGCATTTTACAATTTTAAAGTGGAACCTCTGCTGCATCTATTATACTGTTGTTTTTACAGTATAATATAGGTAAATGTTGGGGAAATAAACAATAAAATAGTTAACTTTACAATAAGAAACTGTAAAAGTGTTCCTTTTACAGTTTATTGCTGTACATTTTACTGTTTTAAATTGAAAGCTCGGCTGCCAGTATTATACTGTAAAAACAACAATTAATTTTTTGCAGTGTAGTTATAATATTATCTTTTAGTTTACGTAGAGATTTTTTATATGATGTTTATTTTCCTTAAAATTACGACAAATATTTCTTGCTAGTACGTATATATATAGTTATTTACGCTCTCGAATTTCTAAATTTCTAAGCAATTGTTATGCTGTCGCAAATTGATAATCCTTACTTAATTCAGGATCAGAAAGTTCACATATTAAAAATACTTGATGTGGATATTGATTTGAAATGAAAAAGGCTTTATAGAAAAAAAATGTATGCTATGGAAAAAGTCACCTAATATCTCAGATTTGAAACTATATTGTGCAGGAAAATTCTACAACAAAAAATAAATGGGCAGCTAATTAAAATCTTTAGCTGCGCTATGAAAAAAAAGCTATATGGGTCATTTTCACCATATGCTTACATTTCAAAATTTTTAAGTAATTTTTTTAACTTGCTATTTTTTTTTTAGAAATACTAACAGATGTTTAGTCACATTTTGTAGGTGTGTAAAAAAGTAACTGGTTGTACACTTTGATGAGTAATTAAGTATTCAAATGCTGTTGTAAAACTGTAAGTTGCAAGGAAAATTGTCGTCCATTACCATACAAAATCAATATGAAATCTCACTTTTAAGCTATATCATAGAGCCTAGAACCAACTTCATTTGAAATTATTTGCGCCTTGAAGCTTGAAACGATGTTTGTGATGATTGAAATATTGATCAAAAACTCTGTGGTAACGAATTTGACATTTGGTAACGGATTTGACCAGTAACGGACTTGACATTTCAACCAAATTGTCAAATTATGGCTAGGTTGTCGAATTCAAAAATTGAACTACAATATGCATTTTCTTAGAGTTGTATAATGAACAATATTTAGGGGTAAAAGTTTAGAAAAAGTTAAAATTAATACTAAAATCTTTGGTAACGGAGTTGACAAAGAATAAAAATACGCACCTGGAAAAAATTTTGTGCGAAACGCCACAGCAATACTTCTCGACTCAGGGAAACAAAATGGTACAAAATAGTTACGTCACTAATTTGTTAAGTTAACTGAATACGTGTTACCATCTTTTGACTTCAATAAATACCTTTTTTAGCTAAAATAATCTTAGGGTAACAGACTTGACAAGAATTTCCGGACAAAATATATTCATACATTTCTTATTGAAATAAAATTACTATTGCCAAAATTTATCATGAATAACATATACTAATAGTCAATATATAAAAATAATATGTCGCATTTATTTTTTTTTGACCATTAAGTATAGGAAAAAAATAGTTGAACTTGCGAAAATTGGAAATGGACAAGCGTTTTTGCCTTGATTCTCATTTTTAAGAACTTATATAAAAATAAATAAATACATTACAATAATTTGTTGAGTGACAGAATTTTTTGGGGGGTATTTCTTGCAGAAAATAATTATTCGCATTGAATTTAAAATATAAGTTATGCTTCAAAATCGTCTTTTTAACCTCCGGACAGCAAATGTAAGCAAATTTTGAAAATGACCCATATATAAAGCAGCTAACTTTATTTAAATAATGTGAAACGTAGAATTTCTTGAAAAATATAGTAACTTTTAACAAAATTTGGAATTTTTTTTAGAACTCAAATGCTGAAAATTAAGAGCACAAATCCAGCAGCAATAAAATCGGTTGCCATATCTAGGATACCTTCGGTTTTAAAAGAAGTGAGGGGGTGTAGTGTACTTATTACAAACTATTGTTACTCAAAGTAATTAATTAAAGCAGTATTTTTTAAGTAATAAATAAACTAAATGAAGAATGCTCAAATAAGCTTTATGCTAAAATATGATTGAATTTAAAAACTAACGTAAATAAAGCACAAATTATGTAGAAAGTACTGCAAACCGGTTTTTGGTACTGCAGTTGCAGAAAGTTTGCAATACTTTCTACACGATTTGTGCTTTATTTCCGTTGGTTTTTAACTTCAATCAATAAATAAGCTGTTTAATAATATTTCAAATTTGCAACTCAACTATCTTGACAATTTATTTATAAATATCACTCGATTTGCTATTTATAAATAAATAGTCAATGCCAGCCACTATTTGGTACAATGTAAAGATCAATTCTAAAGAATCGTTTCAAATCAAAAAATATTTCAAAATAAAAAAAAATCTGTCGCTACACTCTTTTTCTATGATGATAACCCACTGTTTTGGATAAAAGCCATTTTTACCAGACGACGCTCAATAAATCAAGAATATTGGACTTAGAGAACAAAAACAAACATCATGGCCAAAGAAATCCCATGAAGGGAATTTTGTATAAAATCGATGATGGAGGGAGAAATTCTCACGCCATTTTATTCTGAAATTTGTAGGGCTTTCACAAAGAATTCGATTGCTTTCAAATGATTCTTCAAAGATTTGAATAACTGCAGTAGGTACACAAAAAATAGCGATATGATCATTACTGAACTTCCTCTGTGGAGCTATTCGAAATGCACAAGCACTTTATTCTGAAGCAGCTTTGTTTTACCAGTGTGGTACCAAAAAATAAATACATAGCAAAAGAGACATAAAAATTAAAGTGAAATGTTGGAAAAATATATTCTTCGAAAGAACAGATTGATCTTTGAAGCCATTTTACGGATTCAGTTTTGAAATAGCCTTTCAATTATACTCCAAAGACATCTAAAACTCTAAAATATTTAAAATACCTTCCTTCATTTTGAATGCCTTATTCATTTGATGACAATGAAGTAAAAACTAATTTAAACATAAATGATCCAAATGTTAAAAATCAATAGTAATAAATGTAGCTCATAAATTATAAAGTGGCAAAGCGAAATCTTTAGTTTTCATGCAGTACAGAATCTAAGTCATAGTTAGTCACACAAGGGACATTCCATGGTAGCTTACGTTACATTTTGACCAATTATTTTGCATACATCTGTGCAAACAAATAATGTTATATAAACCTTGTACAAAAGTGATTTATGAAAATGGCAATCAAAAGCGAAATTAAAATGCAAAAATCTTTGATGCATTTAAATTTTACAAAATGATGCCAAAAATAAAACAGTAACTTACGTTACACAAAGAGGGAATTTTGTGTGATGTAAGTTACTGTATTATTTTTGGCTGCTAAATTTTGTAAAATTTAAATGCATCAAAGATTTTTGAATTTTAAGTTTGCATTTGATTGCCATTTTCATAAATCACTTTTTTACAAGGTTTGTATAACATTAGTTGTTTGCACAGAGGTGCTAAATGTCAAGGAATTGGTCAAAATGTAACGTAAGTTACCATGAAATGTTCCACAAGAAGAGCAGGTTGTTTTTTGTTTGCTTCATTTTGTATTACAAAGAGATTCATGGTATAGCTAAAGGTACTGTCTGTTCGTTTAAGCCGAAGCCTGGCACTCACGAGCATTTCCACTTAACCCATTTATGCCCAAGTTTTTTTTTACAATTTTTTGCAATTTTTACCTGCTTAAAACTCTTACTTGGAATGGTTTACATACATTTTAGGCTTAAAATAGTTCGCCATTATCATATTTATTCAGTTATTTAACGTCCTATTTATGGGACTTTTGCAGATATGTGAGCAAAATACGACCTTACTTGACTTTACTTTTGCAAAGCAACATTATAGAAGGCATCTGTGATTAATTTTAAGCAAATCATTTTAAAATAGCTTGGTTTTTTTTTAAAAAAAAAAAGGTCGCAAAAGAACTTACTTTCTGTGGCTACCCATGCTGGATCGTTGCTTGACTGATTGGTCTGAAAATAGCTGTCAATAACTAAACTCTGATATCCAAATAGTGGCTCTAACTGGTTTTCTCAAGAAGAAGGACTATTTAACTTATGGGCAATTCCACGGTAACTTACGTTACATTTCGACCAACTCTTATGCATTTAGTACCTCAGTAAAGACAAATTTTGTTGTACAAATCTTGTATGAAAGCATTTTTTGAAAATGACAGTTGAAAGCAAAATTTAAATGCAAAAATATTCGATGCATTTAAATTTTATAAAATCTAGCAGTCAAAGATAAGGCAGTAACTTGCGTTACACAAAAAGGGAATGACATAATATCAAAATTGGTTCTGAGGCAAATTTCTGCTTTATTACAGCTGTTTTATTGTTTGAAGCATAATTCATCAGTTCCTTATAATGCTTAGGAATATATTTTTATTAATTTAAAAATTTATTTCAAAAATTGAAAATTATGGGAATTTTTAACTGGGTAACTTATGTTACAATAACTTACGTTACAAAATTTACTTACAAGCATATCTTTATTACAAAAATTAATGAATGAAAATTACAGCATAGCTTAGATCGAAACATTGAAAATTAACAATTATGAATTAAATTTACAGAAATTTAATATCAAATTCAATGAAAAATCAAAAATATTACATAACATAAGACTTAAATCTATACTGGCTGCTGCTATTAACAAGTTCAGGTAATTCAATTTTTCAAATCATTCTTTCTTTCTTATTATAAATTTCATTTGTCGTTACTGGCCATTTCTAATTGGTTCCAACAGCAGCCATTACTTATATTTTAAACTCGTTTTCTTCAACAATCGTCACAACTCAAGGATACAATGTATTTGTAAATTTCTAGTTTGTTAATTTCTAGTTTTTAAATGGTCATTGTCAATGTGCGGATCTTCAGAAAGTATTTTTGATAAATTTTGCTTTTTCTAACATATTTCAATACCATAAAGAGGGACTTATATTTAAAAATCTGTAATATCCACATGACTTTTCTCATACCCCTTTTACAGCGCATCTTTTCTGCAGAGTTTAGTGGCATTTTAATGCAGAATAAAATGTATTTCACCTGTAAGAGATAAAATATTTTTGTATTTGTTACTTCTAAAACATATTTGATAACTTTAAATCATAACAGAAGTCATTTTTGAATAATTTATAGTACATTACTCCTAAATATTCTGAATGCAGGGATATTGTTTAGAGAGAATTCAAATCTCAAAAGCCAAAAAGAAACATATAATTTATAATAGAGGTGTATTGTAATCTTATTAACAAATAGAGACATTTTAAGAAATATGATTAATTTAAATTAAGTAAATACAGTACAAATTCAAAAGAATTCTTGCATAAATTACTCCTACTTACCACATAGGTTTATTTCACAATTTACTTTCCTTATGAATACAAGTATTTAAGTTCTACTTGGATAACTTACATTACCTGCATATGTTGGTAACTTAAGTTACACGTTTTGATTGTAGCACAAAAAATTAAATAGACAATATTTTAAAAAAAACTTTAACTATTTGCTTAACACACACTTATAAGATAGAAAATATAGCATTGTTAACATTGCATTGCCCTTTGTTTATGCACATCATGAACTTTAACATGTTTTTGGTAACTTACGTTACATAGAACAGTGCATTTTTGAAGTTAACATAAATCACTAAATTTACGTGAAAACACTCGTTTTAGCAATTCACAATATTGAATTAAAGGGTAATAATCAATATTCTTCCTTTAAAACAGTTATCTAAAAAAAAATTGAAACTTACCAACGTTGAAAGATTGACCATTTGCTTTGCCAAAAGTTAAATATTCCATTTCCAACTTCAAAGTGCTGCCAAAACTAAAAATACTACATTCTTGACAAAAAATTAGTATAAATAATAAACTTCTAACATTTTTGAACCGAAAAATATGTAAAACAGACGCATTGCTGTATTTTGATTTTTCCAACGTTTTTCCACACTTGCATGGAATTGCCCTTATGAGAAACAGCTTTAGTAAAATGATATATCCATTACAGGTTTTTGTATGCAGTAACTAACAAACGTCCCGTTTTTAAGACACTGGGCATAAATGGGTTTAAAAAGGGTAGATGGGTTGTGGGTGTTAACTTTCCGAAGTTTTTAATTCAAAACTTGCATTCTCTAACCTTTTGACATATTCAACTAAACTGCGTATTTGAAATTTATGTTTTTTGTTATCTTACCTAACACCCATATTTTGGTAAGGTCAGAGAAGACCTGAGGCATGCGTAAATGTGTGGAAAGTTTCACCAAAGAAGGTCAGACAGTAGATACACTTGTTTTTTTTTCTGGAATGTTTGGCACTTTGAGTTAAGAGAAATAAAAAACATTCAAATGTAATAGTATTTTTAAAATTCAACTTAATTTTTGTCCCTATTTTTCACAATACTAAATTTTGATTTATAATACAAATAATGAAAAATACTTGACTAATTTTTTTAAGGTGTATTTTCGATTTTCAATGCGTGAAATATACTTAAGAGGCGTTAAAAACATTTCTGTAAACATCCCTACTTAATGCTGCCGTTATCTTTACAAGTACAGCAATAGAAATGACAAGTTATCTTACCTAATATAAAATTCTTGTGAAAGATAGTTTGCTCTTTTCAAGCAACCTTCGTAATATGACAAAAATGTATGAAAAGGTCTAGGGATACACATTAACTGGGATAAGGGGAGTCCACATCAAGAAGTGGCGTAAAAATGTTGAAAAGTTCGCCCGCGCAGGAAAGAAGAAATGAAAAATAAATTAATGCCACGGAAGACTTATTTCAATTAAAGTTTAATTAAAATTCTTTGTTATTTTCATATTTTTTCTCTAGAAGCAGACATTTTTAAAAATGACTATATTTTTAAGCTCGCTGGAGTATTCTAGAATAAAATTTAACCGTGATAAGTGAACAGATATTAATCAAAAAAGGAAATTTTGGAAAGTTCGTTAATTGTATTGAAAAATCACAAAACGAAAATAATGTTTTCAGACATCTTTCCCAGTTTGCTTTTTAAAATGTCATTGATATCAATCATGTCTGAAAAAAACATGTTTAGAGTTTGATTTCGTTCTAAATTATGCTTTGAATATTCTTCTAACTGTAAGTTTAGACAAAAGAAAAACGGTATGTCCTTTAACTTTATCATTATATAAATAAACAAAACGCGTCGTTCATTTTTTTTATTTACTATGTCTGACCTGTCTAATCAAACTGACAAATAACAGCAGCTCCTAATTAGAAATCTTAAAGTAGAACAGCAAGAGAATGGAAAAACTGACTCCTAAAATAATAATAAATAACATTTTTACTGAACATTTATCCTGAAAATAATAATAAATAACATTTTTTTCAAGGCGTAAGAATAGTTTATGACATTTTTTAGAGCACTGAAATTTGAAAAGAAGTGAACTATACGTTCACACTGAAAAAAATAATAGAGATTAATTCCTCAAAAATACTGACTTCTAAGAATAAAATGAAAGATACCAATGATAGAAGAAATTAGTATTATTTTAATTTCAGGCATTTAGAATGTTTAGAACTTTTTTTCTTTAGCTATGAAGCATTCAAATGCAAAATACTCAGATGTAGTATTTAAAAAATTCCAATGCTTAAGAAATTCTAATGCGACTACCTTGTCTAGTGATCAGAGAAGTCTGGGTCAGATAGTGTGGTCCCGGGTTAGAATCCCGACTCGAACATGCATGTTCTTTCTTTTTAATGTTCTTTTCCTTTCATTGTGTGAACCTGTTGTGCTTTGAATGGATTCTCATCAGGCCCGTCATTTAGGGGGGCAGGAGGGGTCAATCGCCCCCCCCCCTGGCTTTGAGAAATCAATGTATTTACATACAGGGTGTCCACTCCAATCGTGGACCAATAGCTAATTTCTAAACCGTTAGAGATAAGCATAGAGTTTATTTAGGAAAAAATCTCCAAATTACGAAAGGAATTTTGGGTCTATTCAATGTTTTTCAAAAAATCAAATTTTGAAAGAGTTACGAAATTTAAATTTTTATACAGCCCCCCAGTCCTATCAATCATATTTAGTAAAACATTCTTGACACTGTAACGTTTAAAACTAAAAAAAAATCACTCTTCTACCACAAAAATTGACCGAGTTATGACGTTTTGAAAAATCAAGATTTTGAAGGATTTCGCATACGGTCCCTTAAGCGATCTCTCGGTGACGTCATGAAATAATGCAAAATCTTGATTTTTCAAAACGTCATAACTCGGTCAATTTTTATGGTAGAGGAGTGATTTTTTTTTAGTTTTAAACGTTACAGTGTCAAGAATGTTTTACTAAATATGATTGATAGGACTGGGGGGCTGTATAAAAATTTAAATTTCGTAACTCTTTCAAAATTTGATTTTTTGAAAAACATTGAATAGACCCAAAATTCCTTTCATAATTTGGAGATTTTTTCCTAAATAAACTATATGCGTATCTCTAACGGTTTAGAAATTAGCTATTGGTCCACGATTGGAGTGGACACCCTGTATAATTGGGCGTGGTGCGAAAACCAAGTCGAGCAAATTGCGCATGTTACAGTTTTAAGTTGGAACCTCGGCTGCCAGTATTATACTGTAAAAACAACAGTTCACTTTTTGCAGTATGGAAGTCAGACTTCAGACCAAATTACGGCACCAGTTGGAAACATGAAGCAGCGTACTCCAAATTGCCAGCTTAGTTGGCACAAGACAACAGCAACAACAATAAAAAAATTCCAATTGTTTTTTCCCCATTTTATTGGATAAAATTTTTGCTTAAAGTACAAAGCGCGATGAATTTTTTCAGGTATTCTATTTTCAATGCTTAAAATACGCTCTTAAAGGCTTTAAAAACACCTCTGATCATGTTTATCTAGTAGATTTTTTTTTAATTCACTATTTTTTGGTATTCTTAAATTTTTGTTTCGTTGAAATTGGAATGAAGTTGAACTTAAACAGAATAGTATTAAAAACATAGGATTATTTTTAAGAACAGCCAAGTTTACAAGATTCGTTCTACGGACATTCGTTCAAACATTGTGGTTATACACCTCTTTTCTTTTAGATTTCAACTCAATTTTATACAATAGTTTAGGAGAATGCTTGAAATACTTTAACAATGTTACCCAAAAGTTCATTCAATGAAAATACGCAAATATTAATTTCATTCCATGATCCATTTTCCGCTGTTAAAAAATCATTTTACGAGTTTCAAATAAAATTCGACAGTTCAGTTATCTCTCAAGCATTTGAAGCTCATCTGAAGCCACATTTTAAATTCAAAATTATTGTAAAACAGCCAAAGCAGAAATGTATCCTTAAAAAAAAAAAAAAAAAAAACAGTAATGTATTTCACCTCAACATATTTTTTTCTGTGTAACTGTTTTTAGCAAAATTCAGAAGCAAATGGTACTAATGAACCATGTAGTAAGACCCGCAAATCACTACATAGGACAGATTGATTGGGAGAGAGAGAAAGAGAGAATATGCCAAATAAGTTTTTAATGAGGGCTAAAGAAAAGCAATATTTTTAATAATAAGTAAGTCATAATACCAAAAGTTTGACGGGGTCGAAAATAAGAAAAAATAGAATATCTTTGAGGAAAAAGATTAACATTTAATTAAAATTTACGTTTTTTAAATTATTTTCCACTTCTTAAAAAATCTAAGTATGTGTATAACATGCACGCTCACAAATCCTGTAATATTCTGTATCGCCATGATTTTGTAGTCGATCGTTTTTACTTTTTATATACTGCATATTTATTTTCAGAGCATAGAAGGAAAGAAAACATGTTTTCTTTAAGTGAGGTAAAACTACGTTTGCCATGCATTCAAAACGCACCCAGATAATTCAATTTCAAGCAATTTGGCAAGCATGATATTTTCAAAACTTTTTTAACAGAACTTTCTCCCCATGACATGTTTTTGTTTAATATCTACTGCATTTCTTTAAAATATTGATTATAAAAACCTACTTTTCTCTAAGGAGGAGTTAAAACACTGCAAAAAATAAACTGTTATTTTTACAGTATAATACTGGCAGCATAGGTTCCAGTTTAAACTGTAAAATGTACACTAATTAACTGTAAAATTAGCAATTTTACTATTTATTACTGTAAAGCAGCAATTTTAAAGTTTATTACCACAATTTTAGTTTATTACCAAAGAATGAGCTGTATTACACTGTAAAAACAACCATATAATACTGGCAGCAGATATTCCAGTTTAAAACTAAAATGCACAGTAATAAACTAGCAATTTTACAGTTTATTATTAAAAAGCAGCAATTTTACAGCTTATTACTGTAAAATTAGCAATTTTTACAGTTTGTTACTGTGAAATTAGCCATATTATACTGTAAAAACAACATCTATTTTTAATGCAGTAACGAGTGCTCGGGAAAAAACGAGGGGGGTTTTCTTGGGGGGGGGGGAGTAGGCCAAATCTCTCAATATCAATGCGTAAGTTACTTGCAAACTTTTCTTTTGAGTTGAGGAAATTTGTTAAATTAATAAAATTCCTAATTACTCATAAATCACGGAAACCAACTTTCTTCGAAATTTTATTTGTATTCAACTAGCTCATAAAGATTAAAGAATGCATGCAACATTAGCATCCCCATTCTTTCAAGCGCTGTTTACTTGACATTAGCAGTGCAAAAGGATGTTTATGCGAACATTTGTAAATGACTGAATGCGTTGCAAATGGGAAAAACGAAACGTTTAATTGAAAAATCGATGTCTTTTAAATGGTCTAGAAATTCCGACAGTTTCATTGGAGAATATTTCAGAACTAAAGAATGGTAATTATGCTAAATACTTAGGGTATTTAAAATCTCCCTCAGACACATTTTTATTGAGATGGAAATTAATTAAATGTAATCGAGTTTGAAATTGGCATTGATGGAGCATTGCCGCATGAGCAAGAATTCCTTTTTCAGTGGATTTCTCTTTATTTTGGGTGGGGGGCGGGTAAGCATTGTTAATTTTAAACCAGAAAATATTATTCAACTTCAATCCTTTGATAACGATAGAAAATCACACTTCAATAATTTCGTTTATGTGAATGTTTTGAAGCCCAAATTTTCCAAAAAAAATGCATTTACAAATTATGTAAATGATCAAAATACTACTACAAACCAACTTTTTTGGTAGAATGGTTATCTTATTACGTTATGTCAGTATATTTTCCTACGAATCAAATTTCAAGAACATTATTGTTTGAAGCTAAATTCGCGAAAAAAAAATGCATTCACAAAGTGCGGAAGTAGCTAAAATACAAACAATAATCTATTTTAGCAGCATACTTATCTTATTACGTACTGGAAATAAATTCTTACTCAATTCCAAAACACGTTTGCGTTGTTTCCACTTTGAATGTGTGCTTCAATTTTTATCATACCAAATGCAAATAGCCACCATAATGTGTTTATTTTTATATTTCTGAAAGAATATTTCTCACTACAAAATTTTATGACAATCATTATCAGAGAAAAGTAATATATTCGAACTCTTTTAAATATTACAGACGATCCAAAAAATATTTTTACACATTCTTAGAGTTAGCGTGGTATAAAAAAGGAAAAGCAAATAGTTTTCAAAGGGGGAAAATAAACGTGTGTTGTCATACAGTTTCTGTGACCATAAAATCTGAATCTTTAAGCTCAGCCAAAAAGGAGGGAGAACACTGAGATTGCCGTAAGGAACCGATTTTACGACTTTCTTCGTCGATTATAAAGTTAAAAACATGAACTTTGTTTAAACATATCCTCTAAGGAATAATGCTGCATAAAAAAGTTGTTTCGTAACTCAAAATACAGTTCTCGAGACGCGTCATTCATACGAATAATTTTCATGCTAAGAAAAAGCAATCAAAGGCTTAAAATAAAAAAATACACCTTCTTTAATGATTTGCAGGTTACTAAAAGCATTTAGTTAACAACTTTAACTTCTTTGCTGCATTTCATGTGCAATTTACACTGAAGTGACAAAAGTCATGGGATACCTCTTAATATCGTGTCGGCCCTCCTTTTGCCCGGCGAAGTGCAACAACTCGACGTGGCATGGACTCAACAAGTCGTTGGAAGTCTTCTGCAGGAATATTGAGCCATGCTGTCTCGATAGACGTCCATAATTGTGAAAGCGTTGATGGGGCAGGATTTTGGGCACGAACAGACCTCTCGATGGTGTCCCATAAATGCTCAATGGGATTCATGTCGGGCGATCTAGGTGGCCAAATCATTCGTTGGAATTGTCCAGAATTTTCTTCAAACCAATTGCGAACAGTTGTGGCCCGGTGACATGGCGAATTGTCATCCATAAAAATCCCATCGTTGTTTGGGTACATGAAGTCCATGAATGGCTGCAAGTGATCTCCAAGTAGCTGCACATAAGCATTTCCAGTCAATGTTCGGTCCAGTCGCACTAGAGGACCAAGTCCATGCCATGAAAAAACAGCCCACACCATTACGGAGCCACCACCAGCTTGAACAGTGCCTTGCTGACAGTTTGGGTCCATGGCTTCGTGGGGTCTGCGCCACACTCGAACCCTACCATCGGCTCTTACCAGCTGAAATCGTGACTCATCGGACCAGGCCACGGTTTTCCATTCATCTAGGGACCAACCGATATGCTCACGTGCCCACGAGAGTCGCTGCAAGCGATGTCGTTCTGTCAGTAAAGGCACTCGAGTCGGTCTTCTGCTGGAATAGCCCAAGAAATCCAAATTTCTCCGCACAGTTCTAGCAGACACGTCCATTGTACGTCCCACATTGATTTCTACGGTGATTTGACGCAGTGTTGCTTGTCTGTTAGAATTTACGACTCTTTGCAGACGTCGCCGGTCTCGATCTTTAAGTGCAGGCGGTCGACCACTGCGCTGTCCATGGTGGGATGTTATGCCTGAAATTTCATACTCTCGGCACACTCTTGACACAGTGGATCTGGGAATGTTGAATTCTCTAACGATTTCCGAAATGGCATGACCCATGCGTCTAGCTCCAACTAACATTCCGCGTTCAAAGTCTGTTAATTTTCACGTCGTGCGGTCATCATCACGTTAAAACCTCTTCACATGAATAACTTGAACAGAAATGAAAGCTCTGTAAAAGCACTGCGCATTTATACCTGTTCTATGCGATGCTACTGCCATCTGAAAATTTGCATATTGCTATCCCATGACTTTTGTCACTTCAGTGTAGGTGTTTCTATTTACTCTACAATAATGTACTCTGAATTAAATGGTTAACTGTTTCCTTCTTCCTATTTATTTTTTTTTCATTTATTTTTTTAATTAAATTTTGATGTAAATCACTTTTGTGAGACATGTTATTAAATATTTAAGAAGATTTTTATTTTAAAATTATTTCACATTTCATTGATCGGGTTCGCATACGATCGTTAAACCAGATGGACTACTGTTGGCGTCAAAAGTTTTAAACTTCTAAACTGACTGTGGATAGTGCAAGTATCTACCTACATCAGCCTCAAAGGGCACACAAAAAGGTAACACTACTACTTTTATTTACACCTAATATCCGTTGCCGTAATCGTAAACTTATCTAAAAACTCAAAGCGAAATTTTTACAATCGTCTCTCTCCCTCTCTGGAGCAAAGGAAATCTCGTATTGTCCAAACGATGGGAGTAACTTAGCTAAAAATGAAAGAAATTAAATCTTCCAATAAGTATGCATTGCAAAACCGTGAAGTAATTCAATAAAAGTCTAATTCATTTAAAAGTAAAAGAGGCAGAAGTTTGATATCATTATAACAGTCAAATAATACAAAAAAAAATCTTACACTATAGGCTTTTTTTTAATATCTGAGTAAAAATAGTAGCAATCTACGAACTCAAGTAGTTTTGCTCTCTGCATTGGTTTAACGACAAACTGATTGTTACCATTTGCAAGAAAGAAAAAAAGCCCTGTTTTGTATCCGTACAGTCAAGAAATTATACTATATGTATATACAGTCTTAAAGTCAAATTTTTCATACCCTTTTATATTCAGAAAATGTAGTCTTAAAATCAAAATGCAAAAAAAAAATAAATAAATAAAATAAATAAATCTATTTAAAAGAAAGGGAAGGAAATAAAACTGACGTGGTGAAACCTGTGTAAATTACCAACTTGCAGTTTGATACTTCAGTGCTCGAATTGGACCTGTCTTGACAAACTTAGTCAATTTATAGATGTTGATCTATGTTATGGAACTAATTCTGTACTTGACATGAGCAGTCAACTTAACAGGTTTTACTGCATGTTGAAACTTTGTTGCCCTTTACCCGAACTGACTCAATACTTTTGCACAAAAACTTTTAAATCACAACGTTAAAGGAATAATTTGAAAAATATCTACTTATATTAAAAGCTGAGTATCTTTCTATCTTTCTTTCTATGTCCTACTTCTTTCTCCTGAACGCCAATGAAATAAAAGTCGATCCAGGTACCGATAGATTGGTAATTTTTCAGGCTTCATTAGTTTTAGCTTATGTAATTATACGATTTTAATCAACGAAGATATCAATAAATAAGTCGTCAAAGGTGAAGCATTTTGTCCTAAATTAATAAATATGAAATCCATTGTCACAAAACGAGGTTGATATGAAACAATAATAAAAATTATAATGAGAATTTTGAATGAAGGCTTAGCTAAATTAAGCATGAAACTCATATGCGGGCAACGTACGTAGTATGTATGTCTTGAAACCTTATGAACATTCAAATAATATAATATCAGAATAATGTAAAAGTTAGGGAGGGCGTTATGCATCAACATGCCGTCAAAATTAAGAACAGAGCGCTCTTCAGGACCCTATCCCGGTTAAACCACTAAGCTGGTAGGTACGGCGGACCCTGGAGGGTGAAATGAAATGAAATGAAATCAACATGCCGCAGGAAGCTAATCTAGCTGCCCTGGCAGCTAGTTTTATTATAAAAATTTGTTGAAATATACATTTTTTGTATCTACAGTATATTATTTGCCTTTGGGGCTATAAAAATTCCATTATCATAACGTGAAATAGTTTCAATTGCATAACAGCAAAACAATATGAAACAATAATTTTTTCCACGGCTGTATTTTCAAACAATTTTTGTCTATTAAACATTAAATATGTTCCTTCAATATGCAAATCATTAAGCCATAAAAGACGCTGGAGTATTAACGAATACTTACTGCTGGCAATTTTCCCCCATCTTAATGTTTTTGATTTATCTACGCTCAAAACAGGAAACTATTTCATACTAGAGAACTTTTTGCTTCCTTATCAGTTCTGAAGCTTTTGCAGAAAGTAGGTTATACGCATTCAAAACGATGCCCATTCAAATAGGAATTATTTCCTCTAGCGGAGAAATTATGGCGACGTCTAGCCCGTGGTTATGCATTTCTATTCCTTTTGAATTCCCTAGCTGTTAAAAAAGTATTCATTTCTTTCTGCTTTATATTTTATTGGTGAGCTTGAGGATACATTTTTAGAATGAGCCCCAATATTTTGCAGTAGTTTGGAAGAATAAATATAAGAAGGTTTTTGCGTTTAACTTTGGTTTGCGAAAAAAATACTGTCTAATAAACACACGCGATTTTTCAATGATAGTGGGTAAAATATAAAAGAATTATTTTGGAAATGATACAAATTTCAAAAAATGTAATTGCACTTTTACTGATTGTATTTTGTCGTATTAACTTAGTATAAAATATTTCTTAAGTATGCTGTCTCTCAAAAAGTAAAAGAACGCAATTCAAAAATTGAGCAAAGTTTAATGCAACTGAAACATCTGTTATGGAAGCAAACAAAAGATACGCCCAAAGGTTCTCGAATACTCCTTAAAACATCACATAAAAAGGTGCCCGACAAAAAATTTGGTGCCTAAGTTTCTAAGATTCATAATAGTGAGGTACTTGTAGACTGTCAAAAGTTGTAGAAAGAAGTTTTGCTTTTATGCATAACACATTCCAAGTCAAATTCTAACGTGTACAAAAAAGGAATTAACACTCTTACTAAAAAAACGTTATGTTTCGTTTTTAGAATGTTTACGTTGAACAAAATCTCTTAAGATTCTGGCGCTAGAGCAAACAATTTTATGTATATTTAATAGCAACTTTAAAAAAAGAGAACAGTGTTGGGGGATTTTGATTTTTTACGAAGTTTATTCTTTAGTTTGATTAAGAAGGACATGCAAAGGGGATTAATTAATATTATACTTGAAAGCGAAAAGCGGGTTTGTGAGCAAAGCTCTTATAATGTAAAAAAAATTTTTCTAACTAAAGTGGGATGCAATCTATTTCAATCTCAGAAGTGTTATTAATTTTACAAAAAGGAACTTTTGCTTCACAAATTGTTACGTTAAATAAAAGAACTGACCAATTAAAACTATACAAAAAAAAGAGAAAAAGCAAAATGGAAGTTCGGACAATAAGCGCATTGTTTATAGCGTAGAAATATTTTTTTAATAAGGTTTATCAACTTCTACTAATGAATACTAATTAAATTATTTTCTATATCTCACCCCCCCCCCCCCCCCCCCACCTTCTCCCTCTCTCTCTTTCTCTGTGGATGTGCATCTTAATATTAAAAGTTTTATGAGTGACTTTTGCATTCAAGATATTACTTAGCAAGTGTTAGATAAACTTATAAAAAATCAACATTACTAAATAACATTTATTAAGATAAAATATGTGTGATTTTTCGTGTTTATTTACTTTTATATATAGTGGAAGAACACCTAATTAGGCCACTGCTTCAACTAGACCTCAGACATAAAAACTATTATGAAATTATGTGCTGCATTTTATTCAAAGAGAAGCAAAGATTTAGGTATGCAGGAAACGTAACACACAAGACAACACAGCTAGTCTTAACTTATCCCTCGGTATTAAACCTAAAAGGCTTTGGTGATCCATATGTCATTGCTTCTTCTAACAAGGTGTCCTGTTCAGTTACACCTAAACATCTTTACCCTACAGTTATATACTTCGCTTTTTGTCTCCCCTGATGAATCCAAACACCAAACATACACGTGAAACTTAATCTATGAAACAAAATCAAACAAAAATCTGCATATGTCAGATACGAGAAAGAAAGAGCGTTCATAAACATTAGCGCCATTCTTTCCATTTTCTATTTAAGTTATGCATTCATCTGCTCAATTAGTTATTTTTAGTCCTAAAAATCAACCAGTTGAACAATCTCTTCCTTATGCAGAAGTTTCAGATAATTATCTTTTATTTCTACTCATAAACCCAAACACTAAAGAAATCTTTCATTTCAGTTTTCGTTATGACCCGTTAAAAATTTTGCTAATGCGAAAAACAAAAACTCGATGTAGTTGGTACGACAATGTTTTGTTAGGAAAATAAGTATGATTTCATTCAAAAAGCTTTTTAACATCACTGATTATCTTGAAGTATACTTATCTCTTTGATGATCAGAGCTTCCTTTTTTGATTTCAACCGGTAATTTGATCTCCTGTTATCATCAGAAAACCGAAACTTAATGGATGTATGATGTGCGACGGAAATGAATAACAGCAAAATATGTTTTGCGATTCATGTACTGGAATATATTTATTTCTAATTTGTCTATATTTGGCGCTGACTCGAACAACATTTTATACTTAATCGGCCATTATTTTTGAGCATAAATGTAATTCGACATGATGAATCTGGGCTTCTGAAAGATTTATTATTTGATGGGATTTCATTACGTAAATATATTGTAAAAATATTCAAACAGGCTTTATTACATTACATTACATTACTTATTCGTCATCTTGGTTTGTTTTAAATGATTGAGTAAAATTTTGTTGTGAACTGCAAAATATCAATTCCCCCAGGCAACCACCTTGTCCAAACTTGTTGCCACTTGGTCAGAGAAGTCTGATAGTGCGGTCCCGGGTTCGAATCCTGGTTATGGCATGGATGTATTTTCTCTCCCCTGTCCTTGTGTGAATGTGCAGTTGCGCTGTAAATAGATACCCCTGCCCCCGCCCAATAACTTAGAAAGTTTCTACCCTTTCATACCAACAAATACAATAAAAATTTTAAAAACTTGATTAGAGCAGATTAAAACAATGAAAATGTGGCTGGAAGTTGACATGAATGACAGTACTTTATTTCATTCATTCCTTTGTAAAGAGATACAACTTTGTGGCGACTCTGTCCCTCCTCCCATAAATTCCCTTATTTACGCAGTGATTTAGTAACTATTATTTCTCAATTATGGAAAACTATACAATAAATTGGGAAGTTTCTACCCTTTCATACCAACAAATACAATAAAACTTTTAAAACATGATTGGGGCAGATTAAAATAGTGGAAATGTAACTCGAAGTCGACTTGAATGACAGCACTTTG
Organism: Uloborus plumipes; assembly: GCA_038373865.1. NCBI lineage: Eukaryota > Metazoa > Arthropoda > Arachnida > Araneae > Uloboridae > Uloborus > Uloborus plumipes. The sequence goes on from JAXGGA010000880.1 coordinate 36,629, forward strand.
TTTCATTCATTCCTTTGTAAAGAAACACAACTTTGTGGCGGCTCTGTCATTCATTCCGTAAATTCTCTTATTTAACCGCAGCCCGTTTCTTTTTCCCCGTGAGGTGCTCTTTGTCAGCTGTGATATCTAGTTAACCAAGAAAATGGTCTTGACTAATACCCTCTTCCGAGATGTAATGGGGTTTATTTTCTCATTATTACGTTGCTGGAGTGGCATTAGATATCGAAAGTTTTCTCTGCCAAATCTTATTCTTATCCATCTAACAGCTTTCCCTGCGGTGTACGTTGGTTACAACTATCAGAAGGCGCTGCAAAGAAGGAGATGAGAAAAGTTTGTCCATTTCTATTTATTTACGGGTTTTTGTTTGCGTCGTTTTTCGCTTTTTTTTTTTTTTTCAAATAGATTAAAATTGTTTTGAAAGTTTAGATGAAAAGTGAGAAAAAAAAATATAAATTTAAAAACAAAACAATTAAAGCAAAGTAAATAACAGTTATAAACTGAATTTGTTTCTGACAAATAAAGAATTTTTTTTTTTGCCAAAGAAACGGTAATTTAAAAGAAATTTTATGATACATTACAAAATACAATTTCAAAAAAATTTAAGAGAGTGCAAAAACGATTGTCTGATGCACACAAAATGATGGATTTCGACTCTTTTAAAGCTGTTGAATAATTGATTCATTTTGAGAAAAACGAAATTTAAACTTTACGAACTCATAAACTTCCCCAGTATACTTGTTCTAAAATTACAATAATACATGGACTACAGTGTTTTTTCACGAATATTGCATATACTAAACGAAATTATACTTATTTTTCTAACAGGTGGTAGCATCAGTTTAAATTCAACAAAAAGTGGACTACCGTGGTTTTTCCCCCTGACCCTTCATATATATATATATATATATATATATATATATACATATACAATGCCGTAATAAATAGAAAATTGCCGTTTCTTAAACCTAAGGTAATGGCTCTGAGGTGCAGATTTTATTTTACGCAAGTAACAAAATCATTAGTGCATATTTTAAAATGTTTAATAAATATTGTAACTATTAGAAAGCATATTTGAGTAGATATTTTTAATGACTTTCAGTGCAAAAAATCCGGAAGCATCATATTAGGAATGAATTACTTTTAACTATAACATATAAACTTGATAAATTGTGCCAAGAATTCTTACATAAGACCAGAGACATCGGAAAAGAAAGCATGAATACAAGGAAACTAGGAGAGGATCTCAAATAAGATTATATCAGAATAAATACAACAGACTTCCCGACAATCTAGAAGATCTTTTCGAATATACTCAACCAGTTGCAGACTATACTCAACAAAGTAAAAATATGGTGTTTAAGAGAAGAATATTATTTTTAGAAAAAGACGATAAAGCTTTTTATATGAAACGCAATTTGTTATGAAAGTAATTCGTATGCACACACACGCACAAACACAGGGTCTGGCGAATCTTGAGCAACTATAAAGTAGTACCTTGGTGACTATTTATTTCATTAAAGCAATCTTTCATGTTACATAGAATTTTTTTTTTCAACTCTGAGAAATCATTTTCTTGGTTTCTCTTAATATTTTCCTACCTCCTACTATTTTACAATTTGAGCTGTATGTCTTTATATACATGTATTTGTTGGTGAATCTGTGTATAAAATAAAATGGGGGGTTGATAGAACAGAATCTCTGCAGAAAATTGGCTTAATGCAAAATCTATGTAGATATTTTCTCTATTTTGGAGCAAACATATCAAATTTGATGTAATTTGTTTTTAAACCAGCTGTAAAATAATTAATTTATACAAAATATTCCCTTTATCTTTTCTTCTTTTTTATTATTATTAGAAAAAAATGATCATTGAAACCTTTTTAATTTCCAACTTTAATCAATTCATATACAAGAGATATTTTTAGCAGATGCAGATGAATTGAATCAGCTTTCTTGAAGATAATTAACTGAATAATAAACACCGGGAGTTTTAGTTTCAGAAAAATAATATTAGAAAGCTATAATCCAAGCTAGTGATATTCCTATAATTACTTGCTAAATAAAACATTGCGTAGTATTTATGAGCAATCCCTTGATACAGATCAGATTTTCATTACTTATGAAAAAGCCCGATTGTTTCTCATTATTAAAATTAGTTTCCACAAAAAAAGAACATATACAATACAAAAATGCAACTGAACAAGTCCGCTCTAGCTTTTTGCCCTCTATGATCCCAGTATTTTCTTTATCCCAGGAGATAGTCTTAAGAAATTAGTATGTTCATTTTCCGTAGAGGAAATTAAAATGCCATGGACTGTTTCTGCCCCTTTATAAATCACAGTTTATTTGCTCCAATGATTAATAATCGCTCCGTCCATTCCCCTTTTTAGTTCGCATAGGCAAACTGCCAAGACCAGCTTTAAAGCTGCATAAAGGAAAATTAATTGCTCTTTGACGATACGGGCCATCGAAATTCGCTTGTTGTGGTACAAAAATAATTCATAATTATTGCTCGTACTGTTTTGTGACATAAATCATCGTTATTTTATCCCTCACAGGGTATTGCTTAAGGTAAACAAAACCAAGTAATAGGAATTGAATTACGAACAAAAATTTAACTTGATATGGTGGCATTCAGTTGTGAATCAAGAAGAATGTTCACTAATCCAATCAAAGAAGTGAAGAGAACTAAATTTGCAACAATTTTTATAATACTTCGCTACACTAAAAAATAGATGTTGCTTTCACAGTAAATATAGCTAATTTTATAGTAACAAACTGCAAAAATTGTTAATTTTACAGCAATAAACTAAGAATTTCTAATTTTATACTAATAAACTGTAAAATTGTTGTTTTATAATAATGAGCTGAAAAATTGCTCATTTTACAGTTTATTACTGTGCATTTTAGTATTAAACTAGAACCTCTGCTGCCAGTATTATACTGTTATTTTTACGGTATAATGAAGCTAATTTTATGGTACTAAACTGTAAAATTGCTAACTCTACAGTAATACATTTTAAAATTGCTAATTTTATAGTAATAAACTATAAATTAGCTAGTTTTACAGTTTATTACTGCACTTTTACAGTTTTAAATGAAACCTCTGCTTTCAGTATAATACTTTAAAAATAGCAATTTATTTTTTGCAGTGATTACGAAAAAGTAGAATAAGGGCCCTGCTCCACATCAGCGTAAAACGCGACCGAAACCGAATGCAGAAACCGAAAATCCGGGTACTTTCCATAGGAATACTATGTAATCCATTTTGCATTTCTGCTTTATTTTTCTGCTTTACGTCAATGTGGAGCAGGGCCCTAACATTTAATGATGAACGAAATAGGTTGTACATTTTTTTATTATTATTATTCATCCATAAGAGCCATTTAAAATGCAATTGAAGCCGTCAAATTTGTTCATTATACATTATCTGGCACGAGGCTGCCGTTCATTGCCCTTCTATATCGACAAAAACAAAACAGGCTAACAGCTTCCCATGCGAGAAAAAGAAGCTGAAATATTAGATGATAAGGCAGGTGAAAGTTTTGCGCTAAAATTTATGCCCTATATTTTTTATCTCATAGAGTTCTGGTACCGAAAAGAATCATAAATCATTTTTCCACTCACTATTATCGACGGTAGCGACTTCTTTAAAGGCGCCTCTTCGAAGATAAGAGAAACAATTTAACTATTTTATGTAAAATCTGTGATTGAGAAATGAAGCCGTACCACATCAATGCAATGTTATTTCTTGTCTCAAAGACAGCAATATGTAAACTAAGTTTTTACTAAAAAAGATGACCAGATTAATTCGCACAAACTCGCTGGGAGCTACATACACATATGCCCCCCCCCACACACGTCTATGCACACACTCTTACCCGAACACACAAACCAGCACACACACACACACACACACACACACGAACACCTGTCGCAATTCGTGATTGCGGAAAGCATAATTTAAATTTAAAATGTCAAAATTCAAATTATATTTTTTCTAAATAAAGTTCATATATATTTTCTTTGATTAATTTTCAGTAGTAATTTCCTCCCACTCAACTCCGAAAAAGAAATGGCAGGAAAATGTTGTGCTTGTCCCTCTATCTTAGGGCTGTTATTTCACTGGGCTACTCTACTTTTCTCATTTTAATATCCCCCCCCCCCCCGGCTCCAAAAAAATATAATGATTTTACTGTAATGTGCCAATCACTACAATTTTTATAATGTTATGCATTCTCTTGAAGCAAGATTGTGCTGTAGTGTTTATTTATTGGATTTTATCTATCAGATAAAAACTCATTAAAAAGTTTAAGTAACTGGTTTAGAAAGGTAGGGTGAGTTCTGGTAAGTGCGTACCCTTTTTTGCAAAGTTCATGTTCTCAGGGATGCTGCTCTGTTGAAAAATCTTGTACACTCACAATTTTTTTTAGTTTTCTTTCCAGATCCTTTACTAAGATTTTCAAGCATATAATATGTCAAATAAACCATAAGCATAGGTTTTGTGACCTGGTTTATGACACCTATTCTAAGGTACGCACTTTCCCTACCTAACGGGGTAAGTGCGTCCACCTTAAATTATGTGAATATGAGCAGTAAAAAACTTCTGGCACATATTAAATATGTTAGGTAGTTGCCTTGGGATAATTCCTAATACTAGAGATCAGCACTTGCTTGCATGGATGAAACGCAATCAGTGATATTCCACGTGTCTTGCAAACAACTGTGATTTGAAGATTGAGAGAGTTGTGTCTATGATTCTTCCTCTGTCCTTTTAATAAGACCAAGTGAGCAAATGTGAGTTGTTTTTATTTAGTAATAATCACTCATAGTCTACATAGTTCATTTTGGTTAAATACATTAATCAGTCTGTGTTTAAGCCAGGGTTCGCACTTACCCCTTCTTAAATGTAAGATGAGACATGTGCGTCCAATAGCTTTGTTGTAAGTGCGTACCCCTGTGATTTTCTTTAATTCTATTTGTATAGTAGATCGTTAGGTGACCTGAGTGAACAATTCGTTTTTTTTTTCTTTTTTTTTTTTTTTTTTTTTTAATAAATACGGTTTTAAAATATTTTTCTTATTAGAATCAGCAGCAGTAAGAAAAAACACAAAATAAAGAGCAAAAAAAAGAGAATAATTGATCATGATGTGATACTTTTACTTTTTTTTTTCTTGTACATTCAAATAGTTTTTCACAAGGTGTTCTTTAATTTTCTTAAATATAATTTATTCATTACTCCACCTTCGTTTTTTGAATCAGTTGGTTCCTTATTTAGTGTTTCACTTAATTTCATTGCTTCATTTGTCATTCTGGTTTAAATTAAGTATAGCTCATGATAGCTATTTTCAACGAAAAATTTACTGACTGATATCTAAAAGCCAATATATTTCAGAAGTAATGAATAAAATTGAAATCTTATGCCGCATTCAATGTTAATATAAATACTTGATGGAAATGACGTCGGATTTATAATCGGTTTATAAAAGAGTTATAAGCAAAATTAAAGGTGAATTACGAGAGTCAGATTTTCCACGTAATGGTACACACTTGCCTCATCATAATGGTATGCACTTGCTTCGCATAATAGTACGCATATGCCTCATGATAGTGGTACGCACTTGCCCCATCATAATGGTACGCACTTACCCCTACCTTACTTTAAAGAACGGGAAAGTGCGTACCGTCATATAAACAAATTTTAGTTAGAGTATTTGATCAAAATACCCCATGTATGTTATTAGTAGCTATTACTTAAAAGAAACAACTTGCATTTCTTGACTTCAATTGCTTGGTATGACTACAAGAGAAACTGAAATAAACCTTCTCAATCTTTACTTAAGAGTTTTTTTTGAAGACATTTAAGTTATCCCTGATTGTGTTTCGTCTATTGAATCCAGGCCTGAATTCTACCTATTTAAATTATCATTAGACAGTTGTCTAACATAGTCGATGTGTTGCAGAAGCCATTTCAAGACAGTGTTCATATAATTCCCAGTGGACGCACTTACCCCGTGGACGCACTTACCAGAACTCACCCTACCCGATTATTTTTTGAGAAATGTATTTATTCTGCAAAACCTAAGAAATCTGTTGCTCGTAAAGCAATTTTTTCAAAATCCCCACTCCCTATATATTTAATATAGACAAATATTATTCTGAACACATTTAACTGCTATGTAGTTAAGTGAGTTTACCTTATAGAGTTTTGGTCACTTTTTGTCTTACGAATACTATGTATTGATACTAATTAGAGGAAAAAAAAGAAGACTTAAAATTAAATTAAAAAGAATAAACAAAATTTTCATTATCGGTAGAACAATTTTTCTTGAATGGGGTACAGTAATTGGGCTGAGTAAAGTAAGCTTAATTGTTTCATTAATTAGGTCTTTTGTTCAGCCAACAAAGCATTCGCAATTTTCTTTCAAGATAAGACATATTTAATTAAGGAAAAATGCATGACTTCGTGAAACAACAAGGAGATGAATAGTTATAAAAAAAAGCCACTTCCCACTTCAAAAAAGAAACGCCACACCCTCTCCCTCTCTTTCATGTCTTGGATGAAAAAAGCCGCAAAAGGATAGGAATAAGCTTTAAACTAGAATCAGTAAAATCAATCAAGTGTATTATGTAGCTTATTGTGATGAGTGAAGTTATTTTAATTAGAAGAATAACTAAAATTAGCAATTTATTTTGCATTTTTACATAGGTCGGTTTTTTTCGTCCTTAATTTTGAAGAACTTTGTAGCAACCCAATAAGTATCCTTACAGAAGTGACATGCTATTTATTCATCCTAGGCTCTTGGCACATCGTCATATCTCTCGTAGCCAAGGAAATATAAATGTTTTTTGTTATAAATTCAAAAGTTTTATACACTGTAAAAAATGAATGCTGTTTTTGCTGTATAATACAGATAATTTTATAGTAATAAACTGTGAAATTTTTAGGTTTTGCAGTAATAAACTAAAATTGCTAATTTTACAGTTTGTTACAGTGTATTTTAGTTTTAAACTGGAACCTCTGCTGCCAGTATTATACTGTTGTTTTTACAGTATAATACAGATATATTTTACTGCAATAAAGTGTAAAATTGCTAACTTTGCAGTAATAAACTGTAAAATTGCTAGTTTTACAGTTTATTACTGTGCATTTTACGGTTTTAAATTGGAACCTCGGCTGCTAGTATTATACTGTAAAAACAATAGTTGACTTTTTGCTGTGTATGGTTCGTTTGTTATTTCTGATGTTCCCAGAAAAACATATAGTTTATTATATTCAAATGTACATAATGGTTCCTTATATTCAAATATATAAATATTTAGCCCAAGTTTAAAACTCTGGGAATAAAGTTTAAATATATGCGTAAAATGTGACATCTGTGTAAATGAATTGGGAAAAATGATGTAACAAATGTTCGCGTCATTTTAAAAAAAAAACGGACATTAAAAGCTTTTTGGAAGACATGTAAAAGAAACTAGCTGAAAAGAAAATCAGTATTGCGATGCTCTTAAAAAAAACATATCTCTCTATCCTAAATCTCGCCTAAAAATAGCGTACTCGTTCGGATCTTCGAAACTCACTCTTTTATGTCTTGGATGGCCTAGAAACGGTAGTTTTCCCCAAAGTCCTTCGGCTCAATTACGAACCCAATCTTTGGGTGCTCTTTGCCTGATGAGAAATCTTATTAAGTACGCAATACTTATGACTGGGGCACTCCCGGGAGAAGTACTTTTCTTTACCCATTATTACTTGGAGTGGGCCGAATCCCTCCTTGTGCAGCGTAATCAAACCCTAAATGTCGGTCCTTAAGAGCATTCGCTCATCTTAAGAAGAAACTGAAGATTCTCTAAGATGGCCGTTTTAAGGTATTTATTATACTAAGATAGATCCATCAAAATACTAGCTTTTGTACTGTTTTAAAAAGTAATGGTAACACAAAAAAAGTAACCAAATGGCTTTGAATGAAACATCGTAACAGCTTTAAAATTGTCCAAATAGCAACTATATCCGCAAGAGCCCCTCCCCCTCAAAGAAATAAATCCTTTTAAAATGCTCTCCTAGATTTAAATGCGCCATTTACTCCCCCCCCCCCCTGTTGGTGGGTACTCCTGTAAAAAGCTCACAAATACCCTTTGATTCAATTCTCAGACATCCTCTGAAAACCAAAAATAAAACAAGAAATCTTCAACAAAAATGGAATTTGTTAAAAGCAGAAATAGAAAAATACCTTCTACACAAAAGATACTCTCACCTTTTTTCAAAATGATTAATTTTGAACAAATTTTGACAGTTCGATTAGTCCTAAACTTTTTTCTTTTGGTATTCTTGCACTGACAAACTCCTTTCGAAACAAAAAAAGCCATTGTAAGTAAATAAAAAACGTGCCAAGAAAAAGCATCTGAAGAAAAAGAAGGGGCCTTATCCCCCCCCCCCCCCCATACCATCGATTGCCGTCCCGTAGAGAATACGTCTCCTTTGGCGGCGTCTCACAGTCGTACAAATGGAGCCGAGCGCAGAGCTCTGCTCTCTCGTATCCCATAAAACAAGATTTTTTACGGTGCTTAACAAAGTCAAGAAGTTCATGCCTCGACGAAAAATCGATTATTATGTGTGCAAGACAGCGTTTTCTTTTCCCCGAAGGATGTGTGGAGCATAGCATTTACACTCAAGTTGTAAATGTTTACACGACTATGATCCCAAATGTGAAGTAAAAAGTTGTACAAAAAGTGTTTTTGCTCCACTTATTGCAACACTCCTGATTCATTTGCTCTTTTTTTAACATTATATATATTTTTTCTTCATTGTGTTTATTCAGCTATATTTTTCATTTGGATCAAATATCATTCTACGAAATTTTTCGCATCATGGACTGCATCCACAAAAATATAAAAATAGTCGGACAAACAAATATATGATGTGTGTGTTTTTTTCCTTACTAAAAGACCCTTCTTTTCTATCAATGAAATTACACTTCAGTAGTCTACAACATTTTACCATAAAAATTGTCTTGGTTTTAATAATCAAATAGCAATTTCTGAACTCAATATTTACTTTTTTTTGGTGAATACTTTTACGTACAAATCCATATTACCTTTAAACGAGTTATGATGCATTGAAAAATTAATCTAAGCAATAAGGGAAAATAATTAGAAACAACATAAAACTGACCTCGAAATGCAGTAAGAAATGTTCATTCGGATATATTGGACGTTCATAATAGTTGAATAAAATTCTATATTTTACACGCTTCAAAAAATTATGCTTCAATCTGAAAGCGTTCAAAACCGCTTCTAAAATTGCTTTTCCAGTGTACTAACTATTTTATTATTTAATTCATATTAGTCTCTAAACTTTCTGAAAGTTTTCAGAGTGTAAAAGCTTGCTCAAAAATACAGATAACAAATTTAACTACATTTAGTAAATATAAGCAATTTCAATAAAGTTGAAATTGAAAATTTTTACACTTTCTACTATTTTTGTTTTTCATGCCGCGTATCATTGTTTAAAACACATGATGAATTACATTTTTTAATGTAACTTATAGTACGTTCTACCAAAATCATATCAATATTTGAGTTTTACTTTAAAATGAGGATTTTACATTTATTGAAAGTACAAAAAAGGTAAGGTTTTTATATTTATTTATTTATATTGTTATAGATTTATATATTTATTTATTTCAAAAATTCTTGCAGCATTAGGATACATTTGTCCAAATGTATATCTCTATTTAACCGGGATAGATATTTTATATGTTAGAATAACGTAAGAGTCAATACCACTTTTTGGAAAAAATGTATTGCATGATAAATACTAACGATAAAGAACGGTAAGAAAAACTACTTTTTCCCTTTGCTGGAATAGTTAGATCAAATATAATTATTTTATACACAAAGCAACGTAATATTTTATAAGATTCTAATAAAAATAATTAGACTCAACTTAACTCTGTAACTTTAGGAATTGAAGGGGGAACTAAAGAATTTTTTATAAATATGCACCAGAATTATAGTTCAAAATTCTCCTACAGCTAAACGTCACCTCTTAGACATTATTTGCATAAAAGTATATTACGCACATGCAGTCACATTATGCAGGTGCTGAATGCCATATAAATATATTTTTCCTAACTGAAATCCTTATAGGTCAAAAAAGACTGAAAACTGAGAGAGAGAGAGATTTTTCAAATTACATTTATTCAGTGAAACACATTTTTTTTAAATGATTGGTGAACATTTTTATGGTTTTTCATCCATTAAGTTATGTCAATACGACGTTTCTATTACCTTTCAGCTTTATCATTTGTCTGTATTTAAAATATCCTGAGTGACAGGGTTCGGTAAAAGAAATAAGATACACAAAACACCAACGCTATTAATATTGCTTAACCCATTAATGCCTGACATTTGTTTTCCAAAGATATTTTGTACACTGGTTACAAACAGTGTTTACTGAACGGGAAAAATAATAAAAAAATATTATGTAAAAAATAAATTTTTTATTAAGGAAAGAAAAATTGTCCCTCAAAAGTTAAGATACTTTTATTTATTTATATATTAGTATATAAAAGTATATATTTATTTATATATACTTTTATTTATTCATATAACAAAGAGGGTACATACTTTTTTTACTAAAATTTTTTTCTGCCTACGATATAATATTCAAAAAGACATTTTATAAGAAGAAATAAAATCAGCAGTTAACATAAAGTGGGAAGCTGGGAGTAACTTTGAAAACAACTTTTTTTCTTCAGATTGTAAACGATGTAATTTTTGATAAAGATCATATTAAAACTGCTACAGAACACACTTTACAATGGTTATGTGCTTCAATCTGTTAATAACGAATTGAAACAATACCAAGGTACTAACTGAACACTATTATTTGGTTGAAATGTTCATTTTGGGGAAATTCAGACCCTTTTTTGGACCGTCCCTAAAAAGGGACGCTTGGTATTAATGGGTTAATAATTTGTCTTCATATAACAAATGTAAACTTATGAAACTATGTTAACAGTGTGAATAAATAAAGTTAATAGTTTTCTGCCCATATTTTTAGAGTTATGACAAAAGGACTTGAAAGTATCTATTCCTGGAGAGCTAATTAAAAAATCTCCTTATTCTGAAACATTAATTTCCCCTTTATGACCCAAATTAATTTAACAATGAATTTTATATATTTTTTTAGTTTTTTTTTTAGTTGAAAATGCATCAAGCAACAGATATACAGAGTATAAAAATTTTGAAAATCAGTAGGATCTAAGGCCCCCTACGCCTTAGGGCCCTAAGAAAACTGTTTCCGATCGCAGGTACCATCTGCCGTCCTCTCAGAAAAGTGCAAGGAGTGTTACTTTAAAGCTTCATCAAGATTCCGGTCATTTAAGATTCATAATACTAAATTTATATAAGCTGGACTACAGAGTCCCGTCGGAGAATAAAGGGTTAAAGTATTTAACACTATGTGTACATATAAGAATATTGCAAACCTTTGTAAAATATATCACTTACAAATACGTTTGTGGAGCACCCATAATAAATAGCAATAAAAATCCTATTTCTGTGCGGTGCATTAGCATAGTAGCAAAAACATTATAGTTTACAGTCATGAGGACAAGTGATGGGGAAGGGTAAGGCGAAGTGTGTGACTTAGTGACGAAAGGAAGAAATGGGGTAAAATATGGCGAAAAAAAGTTCCCAGTCAATAATCTAGTGATTTAATTTAAAAGATTTCTTCAATACATGGAAAAGTCTACATAAAACAGTAAATTTATTGGTTCACGGATAAATTCCCTTACTGGATAATTTGAACACAGATAAATTGGAATTCAGTGTATAAAGAAAGCTGTGCGAAGCACTTATCCCAAACGTTTTATCTCGTGATAAATTGATTTTCAATAGTCTATATTAGAAAATAGTTTAACTTCGGAATATCATTACCGATATTTATTACACTAACAAAGCAAAAGTTGAAGATTAAATAGTAAAAGACTTCATGTTGATCTTTATATGTACATCACTGCATTTCTAAAATCTTTACCAACAGTCCACCGGGACAACTTTGCCAAATAGGACATTTTTACTAATACTCAAATTTTGAAAATGATGATATTTGGCATTTAACTTAGTTCCAAACACAGCTAATAGATCTGGAAGTGTTTGTGTTTTCATGGCACAAAGAAACTGCCATATTTATGAGCTGGTTTTGGAACTCAGTTTAGAGCAGAATATCATAATTTTCAACAACAAAAAAGGCAAAGAAAAGGCCTTATTAGAGAAATGTTCTTTGTTTTCGGTACTTTGTTCTCATGCATATATCCTCCAGTATCCTCTTTAGAACAGATAAAGGTACAAAACACAACAGTGAAACCATTAACTTTAGAGAAAATAGCTGACAAAAACAACGTTGATTCCTCGCAAGTTTATAAAGCATTGCATTAACTTGTTTTCTGTTACAAAGAAACCAGTTATCTAATGCCTCAAGTTGTATAAAACGACAGTCACAAAGAAGCTTACGTGTTCAATGCTTTCGTGATCATGTACACTGTTTAAAATTCAGGAAACTTTTATGGTAATTTTTACTCTGTAAAATGTAGCTTTTACAGTACAGAAAATTGTTACAGAGAATTGTACCGATAAAAAAAAATTGCAACGCCAACTGATCACTACGTGATTTACTATGAGATGCAGAGGACACCCTATTTCCGCTCTACTGATGTGTCTCATCTGGTACCGCGGATAGTAAAGCAGTGGGAAAAAATTGGGTCCCTGGTTCGATCTATGTCGTTCGTATATCGCGCTTTTTATTTCTCGTTTTCTCTTCCGTAAACTTTTACAATAAAAAATATTTTACGGTACAAGTTACTAGCAACATGGATGCCAGTAACTTCTACCGTAAAATTTCAGGAAAATTTTTAACAGTGTATGGACAAGCAAGTATAGGATAAAAATGAGGCAGTCTCTAATATTAGTAGAGGTTCGAATGACTGCAATCTAGGTCTAGGGATGTTATCAGCATGCCAAGTTTTGAAATGTGGAGATAAAAATTAGACACTCGAAGACCTTCCTTATTTTGAAGCGACTTGCAGAGCATATTTTATAATGGTTACATACTTTTGTCTTAAACCGAAAATCTTTCATAATTTTGTAGTGAGCTAATATTAACCTATGTGGTGTAGATTTCTGAAGCAGTTAAAATCTATAATAAGAGGCTTCCTGTGGGACTGGTTTGTAAGTCTACTCTTACGAACTATATTTGTCCCTGAAAGATTGATGGTGGTGTAAGATTTGTCTTGGTTCCAGAATTCTTTGGTCTAGGCACTTGTAAACTCGTTCCCATATATGGGTGATTCTATTCTAACTGTGATTTTTTATGTCCTATGTTGTTTATTCTCAATTTTCATTACTTAATAATCTATTAATGAGATGATTGTGTTTATTAGATATTTAGGAACACATTTCATCATATTTTTTTTATATAATATAACTTGCATTAAGAGAAAACCTACAACATATCACCAAAATGTCAGTACCGTGTCATGTCCCTTTTTTGAGTTTTTCTGTAAGTGTTGAATTTTTTTGGTTGCAATAAATAATTTGAAGTAATTACCTCATAAATTCTAATGTATATGATCGAAATAAAAGAAACAACCTGTATTTTGGTCAATACATTAAGTTAATATTTGAGTTCTGGTTCAATAACTCTTGTCCCCGAAATTTAACGTTTCTTTAAAATTTGCATTTGTGTGACTCGAGCGCCGTCTACATTGAGATTTATGAAACGATTTGTGAAAGATGTTGAAATCACTTCACCTGAGTAATATTTACAAGCATAGAGATGACGAAAAAGTGCAAAGAGGTTGTGTTATTTTAGATTTCCGTTTTGAAAAAGGTATGTCATAAATTTTCTTGTCAGTACCGTGGTATGGATTTATTTAACAACTATTGATTTTTCCTATCCAAAATTGCAGATATTTGTACTTAATACTAACCTAAACTACACGATAAATGGACATTAACAAAACTACAGCCAAACAGGTACAGTAATTTTTTTTAAATGAAAATGTCAGTACCGTGTCTGTCAGTACCGTGTGAAAAAATTATAAATTAGTAATAAAATTGTTTTAATCATTAATTGCAATATTTTTTTTATGCAGATGGCTCCAACACTACGTAGTAAAAAAATACCTGATACTAGTAATGATATAAGTTGCCGAATTCCACAATTTATGGTACAACAAGTTATGGTAAGGCAACTAAAATCGTCCTACCAAGACTCAAACAGTTCTAAGTTTAAGCAAATATTGGGCCGAGCAATAAGCGGAAAAATTGTTAAAAAATATCGACAAATATCTGCCATTAGGAAAAATGTTGCTCCTATTATTTCTTCATGAGTTCATAGGAGTAATCAGTCACTGGAGTATGTAAAAAATGAAAAAAGGAATCAAAAATTTAATCAAGATCGGGTGATAAATTTTTATGAAGAAAATAGTAAGAATTCCTGATAAAAAAGCTTCAATAAAAATAAATGGAAAGCAAGTAACAAAGCGTTATATGAAGTTATTGACAGAAAGTACGCCATATAAAATTTTGAGCAGTTTCTTATGTGACAGTAATTCTGAAGGGTGTCTATCAAGAAAAGTGTGAGGAATCTAAGTTAAAAAATTTAGAATTTAACATGAAAGATACTAACCCTATTGATAAAATATCTTACATGAAATGGGAAGTATCTTCAGAACGAAGAATTAATGAAAAAACAAAAAACCAATAACTGTTAAAGTTACTGCAAAAACAGAAATTTCTTGCACGATAGGACAAGCAATTCAGCATTTTAAACACGATCTAGATTTGATTATGGCTCAGGAATGCAGAATTATTCATGAAACAATTCCATGAAAAAACTTACTCAGTTTCTACAAAGCAATGAGTTGGGACTCCTCACTGATTTCAGTGAAAATTATTCTTGTAAGTATGAAACGGAAGTTCAGTCAGTGCACTTTGGGGCCAGTAGAGTACAATGTACTTTACACACTGGCATGATTTACTCTTCAAACTTTTCTCAAAGTTTTGCTACTTTGTCAAAATCTCTCAGACATGATCCTTCTGCTATAATTGTTCATATTAAAAAATACTTGATGTTTATCTAGCAACAAATCCAGAGGTAAAAAAAATACATATAATGAGTGATGGTCCAACTACTCAGTACCGCAATAAGAAAATGTTTTATCTCATAACCCAGTACTTGCCTCAGTGCTATACTCAATAACTCAATTAGAGGATATTACATACAACTTTAGTGAGGCTGGCCACGGAAAAAGTTCCGCTGATGGGATCGGTGGTTATATTAGGAAATTAGCTGACGATCAAGTGAAATACGACTTGGATGTGCCAAACTTTGAATCTTTGTTGACGATTTTGCAAGATCGTGAAAATATAGTACATTGATTGCGTTACGGAAGACGAAATATCAAACATTGATTCAATATTACCGAGCAGTTTTAAGCCTTTCATTGGCACTATGAAAGTACATCAATACACTTGGAATAAACTACATCATAATTGTATTTTATTTAATTCAATAAGTTGTTTTGATTGTTCTACTAAAAATCCATGTGAACACTTTGCTATAGGAAAAATTGATTACTCTATCAATGATACAACCAGAAAAATGAAGAACAGATTGAAAACAAAATCGTGTAATTCATCACTAAAATTAACTAAAATTTAGAATGCCTTGAAACAGACGTTGCTAAAGACAGTTTAGAAAAAAATTAAAAAATATCACTGCGTAGAAGTACAAGAATTAAAAAAAAAATTAAAAACGATGAAAACCAAAATCATACTTCATGTAATTTAATATTATTTATTTATCATAATGAATGCATTTGATATATTACTTTAATAAGTTTAACATAATTTAAACAATTTGTTTTTTGTTCAATACTATAAATAGAGTTTTTTTTTTCTCGATTAATAGTTGCTAACAATTATAAGAGTTAATTGTTATTATTGTTATTATTAGTTATTGATGTGGTAAATAATCAATGTAAAAGAATTTTTAAATGTTGTAACAGAACTCAAGAATGTATTAAATGATTTTCCTAAAGAATGTTTACCAAATTTATATTATGTCAGTACCGTGGATAAACGAGTCAGTACCGTGGAACGGAAAATTTGAAATTTGTTTCTCGTTTTTGACGCGTTGAAGTTGTTGTAAATTCCTCGCAGGCTTTTATTTTGACAGTAAAATGGATACTGAATATGCATCGAAAAATTGAGAAAGCTTAAGTTTAAAACCTGATTTTTTTTGTCAAAAGAATCACAGTTAGAATAGAATCACCCATATATTTGAATGATCAGATACAGTGAACTCTCACTTATACACCGCTCATTTATCCACCTTTTTCACTTATACGACGATTTTCAATGGTCCCAGCACACTCCATAGCAAAATAATGATAATATCATTCGTTTATGCGTCTCTATAAAGATAAGTATTTCCTTTATACGCCGAATATTTCGTAAAATTAAAAAACAATAATTTATTTTATTTTTAAAAAAAGCATGTTTCTTTACTTTCTTCTTTAATGTTTCGCCTTTATTGCTCACGGAGGGTATATTTTCCCCACGAACTAGAGCTCAGAGAGGGACAATTATCTATTATGGATCGATTTAAAGGGGACAGTTTGTGAATAGGTATGCTACAATTTTTGTTTTCTCTTTATCACTGTAGTTATGTTACAGTAATTGTCAAATAGAAACATTCTTATTCATGCTCTCATTAGAACCTATCTTGCATTTTAGTCCTTTAAATAGGCCTGTTCACTTATATGTCTCTCTCACTTATGCACCTTTTTCTGTTGGTCCCTTGGGCCGGCGCATAAGTCAGAGTTCACTGTAATCATTTCAAAACAAAGTGTTTCCCACAGTATGCAGTTAACCAAGTAAGTCATATATAGTACATGTTGTTATTCCTCCCTCCGCATTTTATAGCTTTTCACGTCCGCTTAGAATCTGAGAAGATAATTATTCTCTTTGTATCGAGAAGCAATTCAACCATAAGTTAGAAAGAAGATAAGGACTTTCTTAATCACCAAAAGTTTACTGAAAATGTAGGGGCCAACCAGTCCTGTGTTAATATTGCAATTGGATCCCCCTATCCTAAAGAGAAGATAAGCAAAGAAACTACTAGAGCACAAAATTATTAAAATACGACATGCGGATGTTTTGGAGTTGAGAGAAACTTCTTTCACTTGAAGTTTCAGACACAAAGCAGTTATGAAAAAGAAGTTCATAAAGAACAAATTTGGAAAGCATTAAAACTCAAAAAGTTTCTACATTGAAGGGAAAATGTCTTCTAGATTATAGTTGCGGTACCTTTTTTACCATTTTCAAACACATTTTGAAAAAAGGAAATACGTGATAATTCAGTATTAGCAACCACGACGCAATGAATGTCACCTCTTTATCATTTTCTTCGATATTTTCTTAATAGCTCATTTACTTAAGTATTTAGATTCTTTAATTATTAACTAATAATTTACATATTTAGTATTCAAACTTGATCCAAAACAGAACGAAGTGAAATACAATACATTTTGTGGAGTTGGTTATTATGAGTAACTCTAAACATGTGTCCTAAATTGAATTGTAGTTGCTCACATCATGATGCTAATGCAGGTTAAGTCATAATGTGATTTTCAAATTATCTGCAGCAGCTCTGAACATAATACTGGACTTAACGGTTTGAATAGCATTTTCATTATATCGCGATGATAATTTTAAATGTAGTAAGACGTCTGCAGTAAGACGAAATTATCAGTTAACTCATTACGGAATAGATAATTAAGTTTTTACACATACTTTGCTTCGTTTTCACCTCCACACGTTAATGTTTAAAAAAAGCTTTATTTCCTACTGCATGAATGAGTAGAAGGCTAATTTTTAATAAAAAAAACTAGAATGTGAAGAATTAGAACTTGTCATTAAGAAAAAGCATTAAATTATTATTGCTGTCAAAACAAATTTATTTAATAACATTTATTATTTAAATTAACACCACATAATAATACTAATATGGTTGATATTTTTTCATATAGTTAATAACTGCAGTATGGAGGTCAAGTAATTATTCATTAACAGCAGTATTTTATGTTATTGTGTATGTGTTATAATCTTTCAATAATGTTTTTTTCTATGTTAGGATGTTTAAGTATCTACTTATTATGAAACGAATTGTTCCAAGATGGAGCATTTATTTATGTATTTATTTAATCATTTATTTTTACTTAATTATTATTTTTATTTATGTAATTATTTATTTATTCACTTATTTATTTATTTATTCACTTATTTATATATTTATTCACTTATTTATTTATTTATTCGCTACTTATTTATTCATCTGTTTATTTATTTATTTATTTTCAGGGACGAAGTGAAATCACAGAAAATGTGTAAATTCCATAAAATACTGGTTTTAAACTCTGGACCTCTCATTCAGTATGTAAAGTCCGAAAAACAAACGCAAATATGATATTCTGGGAAAACACAATATCACATTCACTTACGCACAGTATCGCATTTGCATTTGCATTATATTGCAGACGTTACTTGCTACGCGAAGTGAAATCTCAAGTGATCCTTTTGTGACCTCCACTCTCCGATGTCATCCACAAGAATGAATTCAACTTTAATTAAGAGCGGAGAAGCTAATAGCACTTAATTACGAGTTGTGCATGAATCCAGAATCAGTATTCCCGATGACTCTCGGTCTCTGAGGCTGCTGTTGCAGTGATGGAAAGCCCCGATGGATCTCAATTATTCAGATGTCACTATTGTCAAGGGAGACGTACTTATTAATGTAGGCTGAGTTTCACATTTGAAAGCATTATTGCATTTTAGGTCTTGATATCAATTCATAGATATATTACGGCAGTCACTTATTGTGAAGGTCCATGTCAATTTCAATTGCATTAAAATCTTAATACAGATAAGCCATTATATGTTCATATTTTTTATATATAAGCGTGTGTGTGTTTGTGTGTTTATCAATGGTTTGAAACATTTAGTGACATGTGATTTACGCTAAAAAGAAAGGTAACCCTTATGAAGAGTTTAAAGATTCATTTGAATTAATATCTTCCATACTACACCAAACAAACTTCAAAACTTTCATTACTTGCTTAATCCATCTGCACAGATGTACTCGTAATATTTTGAAGCATTTATTTGCCTTTTATGTCCGGAATATTAAACTTTGGTTTTTGAATGTGATATATTCGAATATAAAAAACCATTATGTGTCATAGTATAAGATATCAACTGCCTAAAAATGTTTGTACTCGGAAAAATTATGATTTATACGTGTTGCGGGTGTGACCGTATCGCCATGCACACAAAATATGCGTAATAACATACACTCACATATATATGAGTAATTATATTACATCAGTGCAAATAGAATAAGCAACTTCTTTATGTAAAAACCTGATTAAGTCAATTTCTGACTAGCAATTTTATTGGTAGGATATCGTGCTTGATTGCTTTAAACTGACAAAACGCATTTAAGCTGAGTTTTTCACCTAACATTATGAGCCGTAATAAAATCTAGAAAAACAAAGACTTGCATTGAATGTTGAAATCTAAATCTCAAGTATTAGTACTTTAAAACTAATTAAGATGAAATCATAAAACTAATAAATAATTTGTACTTCATTTACACAATACATACGTATTTAGTTCAGTGTTGAATTGTCTTCCTAAAAACAGTAACATACAGAATAGTAACAGGATGTTTACTTAAATTTAGAGCTAAGAGGAATTTATTGCAGAAGTTATAACATATCTGCTGCCAAATCCTCCCAAAAGTTTATCTAACCTGGATTGAGCAAACAATGTAATAAATACAGCAGACATTTTGACTCTTACTGCTTATCTTTTCTGCCCAGACGAAAAGTGTGTTTACTTCTCAGAAACTGATAACATTCCGAGTCCGATCTTTCTGGAGAACATTTTCCAAACAAAACACAAAACGTTTTATAATTAAAATTTTAAAAACTGAATCTATAGAAACACATGAAAATTTACATTTTTTTAGGTATGAAGTTTTTTTTTTGTGAAAGATTTTTACCCCAAAGTTTTCTCTTTTGCTAGAAAATAAAAAACAAGCTCACAAAACATCAAATTTCAAATACATAAATTTAGCTCATGAAGAATTTGCATTTATTTCGGCAGAAAGCATATAAGCATTTTTTGCTTATATGCTAATGTAAGCAAACTTATGTGTTGATTTTCTCTTCAGATCGACAAGTTGCATTTGCAATAAAAAAGAGCAGGAGGAACAACTATAGTCTTTTACTTTGAAATAGGCCCATCAAGGTCACAAATTTTGCATCATCTCCATGGCAACTCAACTCGAAAAACCTAAAATAAATGAATTACCTTAGCAGTTTCAATGGAGACGACGCAAAATTTAAAACCTTGTGATGCATGTATTTTAAAGTAACATTAAAGTTCCATTACTATTATAGTTAAGTGACTAAAGAATGGAATAAATGAAAATAAGTAAATTCAAAAAAGAAAGGCGTGGTTATCTATATATATATATATGTATATATATATATATATATATATATATATATATAGAGAGAGAGAGAGAGAGAGAGAGTAAAGGTAAGGGGAGCAAATATCGGCAACAAGTCAATTCACTCAGAATTGAAAAATCTTGTAACAGTAACATTAAAAATTAATTTTTTAGACGAATTAAAAAAATGCTTACCCTTATAAAAGATAAAATTGTCTTAAAGAAAATTTAACACTAAGGACCCTGCTCCACATTGACGTAAAGCAGAAAAATAAAGCAGAAACGTGAAATGGATCCATTTTGCGTTTCTGCTTTATTTTTCTGCTTTACGTTAATGTGGAGCAGGGCCCTAACTTAAGGAAAATATTGTTGAATTGAAAATTAAGAAAAAATAAGCATTTAATTTTTGTTGCTTATATATTTGCACGAAAAGACTAATGTAAATATTTTAACTGCATTTTTATATGTGATGAAGTGGCCACCGCTTATATGAAACACGGTGTACTAAACGGTTTTGATTTAATGAAGCGGCTGAGACAATAAAGCGGTTGATTTAATAATGCTGGATAGTATTCTGTTTTTGGCAATTTTGTTGATTAAAGCGGTTGATTCAATTAATCACTGATTCAATTAACCAGCGTCTGCTGTTCACTGCAAAAAATGAACTGCTGTTTTTACAGTCAGATACTGTCAACCAAGGTTCCAATTTAAAATTATAATGCACAGTAATAAACTGTAAAACTGTACATTTTTTTGTTTCTTACTGCAAAGTTAGCAATTTTACAGTTTTTTGAAGTAAAATTTAGCTGTATTACATTGAAAAAATAACATTATAATACTGGCAGGAGAGATTTCAGTCTAAAACTGTAAAATACCCTGTAATAAGCTAAAATTAGCAATTTTACAGTTTATTACTGTAACATTAGCAATGTTACAGTTTATTACTGTAAAATTAGCAGTCTTACAGTTTATTACTGCAAAATTCGCATTTTTTACAGTTCATTACTGCAAAATTCGCATTTTTTACAGTTTATTGGTATAAAATTAGCTGTATTATACTAAAAAAACAACTTTCATTTTTTACAGTGTAAAACTAATATAGATATCAAGTTTTTGTCAAAGATTTTAAGTTTCAAAAAACAATAAAATATTTTCTACTAACCGAAAAAAATGAATTTATTTCTTTCTTCTTAATGCTAATTAAGCTTTGAAAGGGATATGGATAGCAGTTCCGGATTTAGACTCCAGACATTAAAAGCCAAATCTCAGCAAAACTCGCCAAGAATTTATAGCCCCCTTCGGTGACTACGCGGAATTAACGAACTGAATCCTCGATTAACGAATGAAGGAGATTAATGCTCGCATCGTAATGTATCATACAGTTTATATTTTCAGCGAGCAATTTGTCTTCATAGAAGTTGCAAAGATTAAAGGATTTCGTCATTAATTTTCCTAAACGTTATTCCTACCTGAATTACGTTAACTTTTTAAAACTTAATCTACCCGCTGGGAAGGGAAAGATCATCATTTTACTTAGTAAAAGCAGTGGGTTGGGTTTCTTGTTCATTTCTCAGGAAAATGCTTCTGAAGCGAAATAACTTTACTCGTTTAAAAGACTTTTACGGAGCATTACTCAAAGTCAAATGACCAAAAATTGTGCAGTTCCTACCATTTTTCATTCTCATAGAACTTTGTAGATAAACAATCTAGATAAGCTTTGGTTGAACATTTAAGAAAATATTGTTTTCTTACACTTTTAGTTAAAAATGAGAAAGAAATAGAAATTAGTAATGCACATATACAACCTGTTTATAATACTTTACTTTTGGCTTTTGTTTTAATAAATTCAGTAAACCATGGGTGTTGCTTTTTTTTTCATTGAGCAATCACTAATTTCTTTTTATCCTTATTATCCGTTTTTTATATTCCGCTGATTTTTCAGATTACCACGACGATGAAAATAGATCTAGCTCGTTGTTTTAAATATTTATTTAGGGAGACAAATTTCGTCGTCATGATAAGAAATCATCTGCAATTTGTTTTTATTCATGGCTTAACTCAACCATATTTAAAATTAAAAAACAGTTTTTTTATTCGTGTAAAATCAAAAAATTTTTGCAGGAAAAACAAGTACTGTCGTCCCCACTTAATCGGGTAACGGATAAACGAATACCCCTCTTATATGAATAAAAAATCTTGGAAGCAATGCTATAGACGTAATGTTTAATATCCTCACTTAATCGAATACCCTGTTTAATCGAATAATATTTCTTGAAACCGACAGTATCCGTTCAGGCGGAGGGAAAAGCAAAATTTAATTAAAATGCAAAATTGCTAGAACTAATTATGTTCATTTAAGTATGATAAGAAATAAAATACCATAACGGCATACATGGTAGATATTTTTACGATGAATGCAAGGGTGCAAATTGGCCGTAATAACAATACCGTTACTATCGCATCGTTATTACCATTTATTTTTTTATAGGTATGCCTCGTACGATCTAATCTAGAAAATCACCAGTCACAATGTGACGGATACGCACTTCTTCAATATTTCCCTTCTATTTCATTTATAAAAGCAAGAAACCCAACAAGTAGAATACTATCCTGCTTATGAAACACAAAATTCGAATTCAAGCCGTCGAAATTCCAATGAATGCTAGGAGTTCTAGATTATTTAAAAGCAGTTACGAATTTCTCAAGCACTGTCCACTGTCCTCCACGAACTATACCACACTGCAAGGTTTCTTGATCAAAACATCGTGACGTCAGCGTCTTTAGCCTATGAAAAACGAGCTAGATAAAACGTCACAGCCTACTTGGCGAATTAGAGGAGATAGCTAACTGCTTGTGAGCTCTTATTGGCTCCACCCGTAGTGACGTTCAGTGTCAACTTAAGTTGCTGTCTAGTATAGTGCTCCTCCCTTCTCCTCGGCGTTATCCATGTCCCGCAAAATTGATTTTATTTATACCTGATAATCTTGATCCTGAAGAAAATAAATACCTTTGTGCAATTGATGTGAAGTATAAATCCAACGTTAAAGAAGCACAAATATACAGGCATACTGCAGACACGCGTTTTGGGGCTACAAGGAACCCCTTTTTCAATACAATGAAATGTGAGCTTAAGGATGAAGAATCATCCGATAAAAGCAACACGGTAGAACACAAGGTGTTTGAAACTTTTGTTCCACCGTGTATCGGATAATTCTTCATCCTAAAGCTCACATTTCATTGCATTGAAAAAGAGGTTCCTTGTAGCCCCAAAACACGTGTCTGCAGTATACCTGTATAGTTGTGCTTCTTTTGGATAAAAACTTCAAATGTCGATCCTCTTTAGACAAGAACAGTATCCAGCATACAGCATTTAGTCCCTGACATTAATTTGAATTTTTCCATCTTGAATTCTAACAATTTTTTTCCCAGTCACGAATCGAGATAGAACCATTTCAGAAAAAAGAAGCCCAATGAGTGGGATCCTAATGTAATGCGTGATTGCAAAAAGCACAATTTGAATTCAATATGTCAAAATTCAAATTTTAACAACAGAGATTGGATTCTGAATGCTGTTTTTTTTATTGAACAAATCATAGAAATTTTTACATTGAGGATAAAATACAGCAAGATGCTTAATGTTAAGTTTTCGTAAATTGTACAATGTACGATGATACAATGTAGCAACAAATCTCATATTCTTCACACCTTACTATTTAAGATAGCACTTTAAGATTGCCTATAAAACTCACCTAAAAGGAAAAATGATCAAATAAACTTTACGCTGAAAAATGATTGAAGTGAAAACCCAACGTGTAAATAAAGCACAAACCATCAAGAAAATACAGCAAATCTTGATAATTTGCGTTTTGTTTACATTGGTTTCTCACTTCAATCAAAACTCACTTTAGATAAAACATCAACAACAGTAACTATAGTTAAGGAACCCTAACACGGCAGAGTCGTAATGCTGTGTTTAGGATCTGCATGAACTTTTACAAGGTTAGATTGTGAGTTTTGATTGAAGTTTTTCACTTCAATCAAAACTCACTGTAGATTAAACATCAACAGCAGTAACTATAGTTAAGGAACATCTAACACGGCAGAGTCGTAATGCTGTGATCAGGATCTGCATGAACCTTCACAAGGTTAGATTGTGACTTTTGATTGAAATTTTTCACTTCAATCAAAACCCACTTTAGATTAAACATCAACAACAGTAACTATAGTTAAGGAGCACCTAACACAGAAGAATCGTAATGCTGTGATTAGGATCTGCATAAACCTTCACAAGGTTAGATTTGTCACAAAAATAAATAAAAAAAAAACAGAAATTTTCACTCAACAGAGGACTATGACTAGAATGTTCATTTTACATCAACCACAAATTGGTGTGGTAAAACTTTTTAATTATTGGCTCGTTCTCCATAAAACTTCACCCATGGCAACAGTTTTTGCTTAAAATGTGCCTCATTTGAAAAAAAAAAAAACTTCATTTTCAATAATTATCACCCATTATTTAGCTGTCTACTAAATTCTTTGGTTGCCCCTTTCACTTTAATAGGATCCAGCTGACGGCATTAATCGATAGAAAGTACTTTGTCCCAACGTAATGAAAATTCCTTTAGCACGCTTTTAATCAATTACGTTGTGTTCATTACATGCCATTAAGCAATGTCATAGCTCTACGAAGAAATTGTTTAGAACTTTTTTTTTTCGGTTCTTAGAATGCAATCGGGGAGAAGGATGCTATTAAGAATCTGTTGCTCTGAGTTTTAATGAAATTTAGCTTTCGCCAACATGTCATCTTTTAAAAACTAACAAATTATATCATGAAAGAATTTCAATATTAAATGTTTTGACAAGTCAAAAGAGCATGATAAAACCTAACACTGATGAAATTTCAACTTTTAGAAGGCAGATATACCAGTTACGCTTATGAATCTCTTTTTTTTTTAAGTATTCTTATAAATTAATAAACAAATGAGTAAGTGAGAAGCAAATGGATGGGAATTGTTTTTTCAAATTGTTTAATTGAAACGAGCGAAAAAGGCAAGATGGATAGAGTTGGCTGCCTTTAAAAAGTTTTTATAAACCATGCTGTATAGCAGTACCTACCAAGGTTTCCAATACCATCTCTTACAACAAAACAGAGAAGAAAGTTTCTTCTATCTTTTGTACAAGTGTCACCAAATGCTTAATTTTGGTACTTACAGCCATTTTCTCCAGCTTATCTCGTTCGGAACATGTAACTGATTTTACACCATCGTAAATCGGGGTACCACGCTCCAAACAAAGCGAGAACCCTTATAAAAAAAACTATTGTGTTAACCCTACACTGCATGATTTTTTATTTTTCGTAGAAAAAAATATATGTGTCTGTCAATGTAATAAGAAAACATGGAAAAATATTAAAAAAAATTTAACTCTAAATTTTCACTCCTTTCTAATTAAAAATAGTTTTGTTGCCAAATGGCTACACCATGCATTCAACAGATAAAAATGATTGTAAATGATAGTCTTGAAATTAGTTCTTTTTTGTAAAAAAAATGGAGGAATTGAACATTTGGTGCACTGTACTCTTGTAATCCTTTACATTTTGACATTTTACATTATTTTTTATATGTACTTGTACTTTCCGATGATCAAATCTGTCAAATCTGATGTCTTTTGGAGGCTCTCTCGCGCAAGCTTTCTTTCTTTTCTCTCTTTTTTTTTTTTTGGTTTGTAACTAGTTCCTCTGTAGCTAATGGTCTCTTTTTAATACGCTTTTATTAATTTCACATGTGGGTTTGCTTGTATGTATGTATGTATGTAACTCTGAATAAAAGATAAAATTTACGTTCTTTGCAAATATAAAAGTAATATATTTAATATTAATTTTAATACTAAAGGCTAAACTGTATTGCATATTGATGTTTTATAAGTACATGTAAACTTAAGTGCGGATATTCAGTAGTTTTGAAAATCAGAGGGAAACCCATGATGATCACAGCGCATTCCAATGTAAAAGCGTATTTTTTAGTTTTTTTTTTTTTTTCAAAACTATATTTTAAAATTATTAATGACTTTACTTGTCCGTGTAAGCACAACGTTTGTGCTAACTGAAATCTAAAATGAACACGTTTTAAAGGCTTTTCCCTATTGATTTTTTGCTTGTTCACTCTGTTGAACATCAACTAAGCATTGATAATTGCGAGGTCTTATAAACGGTAGAACAGCCGAAAGTACCACTTTTGGGTCCGCATGATTATATTATACCTTCCAAAAAGAGAAAGAAGCTAGCGCGAAACATAAACAAAGCACATACTTTATGAGCTATAGAGATGAATCGAAGTGTTCTCTGGATGCTTACTGCATAATGTTGCCAAATGGCTACTGACGTGTATTATGTTCTAGATTTTTTCCAAATAATTATTTTGATGTAAAACGCATCTTAAATGAAAGATAAATGTTTATTTTATCCATGTTATTTTTTTAAAAGACGAATAAAAATATTTCATAGTAAAAAATAATTTCAAAACATGGTAGTTTGAGTGATTTTAAAAGCTATCCATATGGATTCATTTAAGAGCATGTAACAGACCAGTGCTGCCATGTATGGAGGATAAATGGTGATAATTGCTTTAAATATACCCAATACTTGCTTTTTATGCATTAAGTTGCCTTATGACTACATTCTGCTATTCATAAGGAGGACAAATTGTCCATGTAGCCAATTGGCAACACCATGCAGTGTAGGGTTAATAAAAAATGGAAAATAATACTTAATACATTTCTTAACCCATTAATGCCTGACATTTTTTCCCAAAGATATTTTGTATACTGGTTACAAACAGTGTTTAATGGACAGGAAAAAGAGTAAGAAAATATTATGTAAAAAATAACTTTTTTATTAAGGAAAGAAAAATCATTCTTTAAAAGTTACGGTAGACCGCAGAGGGTACATACTTTTTTTACTAAAATTTTTTTCTGCCTACAATATAATATCCAGAAAGACATTTTATAAGAAGAAATAAAATCAGCAATTAACATAAACTGAGAAGATGGGAATAACTTTGAAAACAACTTTTTTTCTTGAGATTGTGAACGATGTCATTTTTGATAAAAAATGTATTAAAACTGCTACAGAACACAATTTACAATGGTTATGTACTGAAATCTGTTAATAACGAGTTGAAACAATACTAAGGTGCTAATTGAACACTATTATTTAGTTGAAATGTTCATTTTGGGTAAACTCTGACCCTTTTTAGACCGTCCCTAAAAAGGGACGCTAGGCATTAATGGGTTAATGTAGGTCTGGATGCTGTTGTAACCATAACCTTTTATGTCCCAAATTAATTTAACAATGAGTTTTATACATTTTTTTTGGGTTTTTCAGTTGAAAATACATCAAAGAACGTATATACGAGAAAAAATTTTTGAAAATTTCGGAGGTCTGAGGCCCCCTACGCCTTAGGGTCCTTTAGAAAACTATTTGTGATCACAGGCACCATTTGTGGACCTTTCAGCAAGGTACAAGAAGTGGTTCTTAAAAGCTTCAGAATGATTTCAGCCTTTTAGGATTTAGGAACTTCTGAGTCCCGTTGGGGCATAAAGGGTTAAATCTATCAGCACTAACAAATACGAAATAAATTCTTTATTATTTTTCTAAAAAATGTCACTTTAAGGTAAATTACCCTGACAGTCAAGCAATTAGCCTCACTCCACCATGATATATGATCCACTTAAAATACCGTAATAACACTTTTTTACAAAGTGTATAACACTTCAGTTCTACACAAAATATATTTACAAAGTGTAATAACACTTAGTAAATTACAACAAAATTGGCAAATCTATTCGTCTTGCTGTGCCAGACTAGATACATAAAATCTTTTTAAATACTTTTACTAAGCTCAATTACTGAAGAAAATAGTTTAAAGCAAACTGTTTCTCTTTTTTAAATGATTAATTTATATCAATTATTTGACTTATATTTCTATTTTTATTCTAATTGAAATCCTGGCACTGTAAATAGATTTTCTGTGCAATGTGAAATATCATAAACAAATATATAACATCCGATATTTCTTCTCAAGCATGTACTACAAATAAAGTTTTTATTACAAGTACTGAGCCTTGAATTTCAAAGATATATTTTCAACACCAAAAAATAATTAGAAAAATCCATTTACTACAAAATCTTGTTTAGTCGTTTAGACATTAACCACTATTAAGCTTCGAAAGAAGTCAGAAGATTAAAGGATCAGTGGTCCTATACGATTGATGATGTGGAAACCATTTGAACTAAGACATAAAGCAAAGAGATAAAATAAAACAAAGGAAAAGATTCGCCCATTAAGTATGGTTAAAGGAGAATCAAATATAAATAACTGCGTAAAGAAAATGTACCAATAATGTCCTAATCAAGAACAAAAAGTCAATTGCAATAAGAGATTTAAATAATCTGTCATAATATTAATTGCCTTTTATTGTTTGATTAATAATGCAAAAAATTCTCAAAAGTATTCCCTAATTTTGAAAAAATAAATTGTAATTTTTTCTGTGCCGCAGTAAGGGACATACTAAAGTTCAGAAGAACCAATAACAAGCCCCCTGAATTGAAAAACTTTCATATGTATTGTTTTTTAAGGAATAGAAATTGTTTCTGTGCATTTAAATGATCAAGAAATACAATTATCATAACGCAATTGGGTGATTTTAAGAATAGGAGAGAATTTTTTCCCCTTAATATTCAAAATCATTTAGCAGGCTTTCTAGATTTTTTTTAACTTTAAGTTTGAACCGAAAAAATTACTTACGATTCAGTTAAAAAGCTTTAAAAGAACAGAATAAAAGTCTGAAATGTCATTAGCGTGGATGTCTGCAGCAGCTATATTCTGCATGATGTCTTCATTTTTAGCCTACTTTCCCGTTAAAAACAAAAGAAAGACGAAAAAAGTATTAAAAGCAGCTTAATGCATCTAAAAAATATCGCCAAATCCAAAAAATATCGCCAAGTAAAAAAAAAAATCGCCAAGTCCAAAAAATATCGCCAAGTTAAAAAAAATATCGCCAAGTCCAAAAAAATATCGCCAAGTAAAAAAAAATATCGCCAAGTCCAAAAAATATCGCCAAGTTAAAAAAATAAAAAGGTAAAATGAATATCGAAAAATTAAAAATTTGAAAGTAGGGTATTGAGATGGGGAATTTGTATGTCTGTCTGTCGGTCGGTCTGTCGGTCTGTCGGTCTGTCTGTCCCCCCCCCCTAATAACTTTTGAACGAACATTCCGATTTGGACAATTTTTTTTTTTGTTGGAAAGATCTCGGCGAGTACAGCTCATTCCCGTATTTGATTTTTCGATTTGAACAATTTTTGGTTCAACTTTGAACCGTTCAAACAACCTGTCCCGCGATGCTAACTTTTGAGTGAACAGTCCGATTTGAGTAAACTTTTTTTTGTTCGAAAGGTCTTATCAAGGATACTTCATTCCCGTATTTACATTTCCGATTTGAACAATTTTTTGTTCAACATTGAACCGCTCAAGCAAGCTGTCACCCCTAATAACTTTTGAGTGAACAGTCCGATTTAAATAAACTTTTTTTTTGTTCGAAGGATCTCAGCAAGGATACTTCATTACCGTATTTAAATTTTCAATTTGAACATTTTTTCGTTCAACATTGAACCGTTCAAGCAACCTTTCCCCACCTAATAACTTCTGAGTGAACCATCCGAATGGAATAAACTTTTTTTTTTGTTGGAAAGATCTCGGAGAGTACAGCTCATTCCCATATTTGATTTTTCGATTTGAACAATTTTTAGTTCAACTTTGAACCGTTCAAACAACCTGTCCCACGATGCTTTCAGAAAAAAAATTTAACATTAGCACCTACGGGGAATTTAAGTTGAATGTTGATCCTGAACTTAAAGTCGGATTTCCTTCAAACTAACTTTGAAAGAAAATGGTTTTGATAAATTATGTTTGCAAAGTACTTTTCTGAGTAATCTTCTGTGAGGACTCTGATTCCGACTCCGACTCCGCAAACATGGCGGAAATGCAGGCTCAGAAAAAAATGACTGACTGTGCAGACGATTTTTTGTTTATTTATTCATTTGTTTTATTTTATTTATTTATTATTATTATTATTTTTGGCAGACGATTTTTTTTGTAATAAAAATGTTTCATTCACAAGGGTGTTTTATTCTTTGTTTGTATTTAACAACTGGCAACGGATTAAAAGTGAAATTCGAGACATTTTATCAACGAACGAGTTTTTTTTTCTTTTTTTTTTTCCTTTCTTTGATAAAATGTGTTTTGATGTACTTTGTACTTTTGATTTTTTTTTTTTTTTTTTTTTTTGAAAACAATTGAGGAATTTTTCTACGGAAGAACTGTAACAGTTACATTCTTTAAAAGGTGCGACAAAACTTTATTTATTCATTTATTTACTTTTTATGTGTCTATTTCATCTGATGAGAGGGGTATATTTTGCTTTTAGAAATCAGCTTTAAGTGCTAAAAAGGTATGTTTGACATAATTTTTAGTCTCAGATAATTAAGAGAACAATGATCAGATGCTAGAATGCCGATGACCATGTACGGGAAAGTAGGCTGGTTTAGTTCTTGACAGAACTTCTTGTTAAACTATTAGAATCATATTTAAGGAAACAAAAGGATCATTTTTTGTTTAAATGAATTTTAAAGGATTATTTACCGTTAACTCCCAAACCAAATAATAATAATAATAATGATAATAATAAGATAATAAAAAAAATTACAATGCTCAACAAAATATCTAATTTTTGTCGTCCACATTCCATTTTTCAAGCAGGTACATACTTTAACAGCTGATTATCAATCCATGTCTTAGTTCTTAAAAATAACAAATATTTAAATTAAAAAAAATACCTTCATCCAGGAAACAGGTCGCCATTTTATACTATAAATAGAAGCATGTAATATTTTGGGAACAAAAGTTACACCTTACGTGAATACATCGGTTTTAGGTCATTAGAATGAATAGTATTTTTCATAATATATTTGTAAGTAAAAGTTTTAATTTTACTGATTGGCATAGAACTTCGGTATATTTAATTGACCCAGAAATTAGTTCTGTGTTAAAATTATTGAATGATTTATAATTTCATTTATGAGATCAAATTTGTCATTAGTATGGATATTCCTGTTTATACCAAAGACAAATAGCTCACTTTTTAGCCTACTTTCCCGTTAAAAATAAAAGAAAGACGAAATAAGTATTAAAATTGGCTTAATGCATCTAAAAAATATCGCCAAGTCCAAAAAATATCGCCAAGTTAAAAAATATATCGCCAAGTTAAAAAAAATATCGCCAAGTCCAAAAAATATCGCCAAGTTAAAAAAATAAAAAGGTAAAATGAATATCGAAAAATTAAAAATTTGAAAGTAGGGTATTGAGATGGGGAATTTGTGTGTCGGTCTGTCGGTCGGTCTGTCGGTCTGTCGGTCGGTCTGTCTGTCTGTCCCCCCCTAATAACTTTTGAATGAATATTCCGATTTGGACAAACTTTTTTTTGTTGGAAAGATCTCGGCGAGTACAGCTCATTCCCATATTTGATTTTTCGATTTGAACAATTTTTGGTTCAACTTTGAGCCGTTCAAACAACCTGTCCCGCGATGCTAACTTTTTAGTTAACAGTCCGATTTGAACAAACTTTTTTTTGTTCGAAAGATCTTTTCAAGGATACTTCATTCCTGTATCTACATTTTCGATTTGAACAATTTTGGTTCAACATTGAACTGTTCAAGCAACCTTTCCCCCCCCCCCCCCTAATAACTTTTAAATGAACATTCCGATTTGAACAAACTTTTTTTTGTTGGAAAGATTTCGGCGAGTACAACTCATTCCCATATTTGATTTTTCGATTTGAACAATTTTTGGTTCAACTTTGAACCGTTCAAACAACCTGTCCCGCGATGCTAACTTTTGAGTGAACAGTCCGATTTCAACAAACATTTTTTTGTTCAAAAGATCTTATCAAGGATACTTCATTCCCGTATTTACATTTCCGATTTGAACAATTTTTCGTTCAACATTGAACCGCTCAAGCAAGCTGTCACCCCTAATAATTTTTGAGTGAACAGTCCGATTTAAATAAACTTTTTTTTTTGTTCGAAGGATCTCAGCAAGGATACTTCATTACACAACATTGAACCGTTCAAGCAACCTTTCCCCACCTAATAACTTCTGAGTGAACCATCCGAATGGAATAAACTTTTTTTTGTTTGAAAGATCTCTGAGAGGTTCATACCCTTATTTCGCTTTTTGGTTTGAACCATTTTTCGTTCAATATTGAACCGTTCAGAAAAAAATTTAACATTAGCGCCTACGGGGAATTTAAGTTGAATGTTGATCCTGGAACTTGAAGTCGGAATTCCTTCAAACTAACTTTGTAAAAAAATGGTTTTGATAAATAATGTTTGTAAAGTACTTTTCTGAATAATCTTCTGTGAGGACTCTGATTCCGACTCCGACTCCACAAACATGGCGGAAATGCAGACTCAGAAAAAAATGACTGACTGTGCAGACGATTTTTTGTTTATTTATTCATTTGTGTTATTTTATTTATTACTATTATTTTTTTTGGCAGACGATTTTTTTTTGTAACAAAAGTGTTTCATTCACGAGAGCATTTTATTCTTTATTTATATTTAACAACTGGCAACGGTTTAAAAGTGAAAATCGAGACATTTTATCGACGGACGAGTTTTTTTTCCTTTCTTTGATAAAATGTGTTTTGATGTACTTTGTACTTTTAATTTTTTTTATTTTTTTTTTGAAAACGATTGAGGAATTTTTCTACGGAAGAACTGTAACAGTTACATTCTTTAAAAGGTGCGACAAAACTTCATTTATTCATTTATTTACTTTTTATGTCTCTATTTCATCTGATGAGAGGGGTATATTTTGCTTTTAGAAATCAGCTTTAAGTGCTAAAAAGGTATGTTTTACATAATGTTTAGTCTCAGATGATCAAGAGAATAATGATCAGATGCTAGAATGCCGATGTCGATGTACGGGAAAGTAGGCTCGTTTAGTTCTTGACAGAACTTCTTGTTCTTCTTTTAATATTTAGCTCTGCTGCAATGAGCTAAGTGTGCAAGACACTTCATTAGCAAATGTTTTTATCTTCAAAAATAAAATTTTATTTTATTTCTTAAAGTCTCCTATTTTTAGAATCTCCAAATTGAGTCTCTCATCTAAAAGAATCACTTCGCTTTATTAGTAACAAAACACACGTGTACCAGTAATTGGCCTCAAGTACATTAATAATGGGCCAAGTGCTCTATTACTGATTTAAATTGTTAATTAACAAAATAAAATTCAATTTTGTCAAAAATATAATCAAAATATAAACTATAAAGCATTACATAAAACTGAAAATTAGTTTTTGTTAATTGGGTCATAATACCCATTAATGAAACAATTGAACAATGTATAACCCAAAATGAGTCACAACTTAAGTACTATAACAGACTTATATTTATAAAATGCAGAATGATTACTAAAAACAATGGAGTGCAAGACGAAGTCCAAATTCCCGGATTTAAATAGATAAAATCAAGAGTGCATAGAAAAATATGCCAATATGGTTATATGCATAGGAGCATATAATAATTGTAGTATTTTTTTTTTTTTTTTTTCAATTTGGTTTGAGCTTTATCGTTCTTTAAATTATGCATTAACTGTATTTTTGACTCAGATTTTATCCTACTTGATTATGCCTTTCATACATGACTATCATGAGCAGAAAATCATCATTTTAAAGCCAGCTCTTATCATGTAAGGAAAAACAAATATCCAATAACAGTTTTTAAACAAACAGAAAATTAATGTGATGTCAGAAAATCGATAGTAAAGGGTTTGAATCCAAAAACGAAAACTAAAATAATGGATGCAAGCATATTTTAAAAATCGGATATCCTTCATGAAATGTTTCCTTTTAAATCTCATCTCCCATATCGAGGATTTTATCCGATAAAGTCCACATTTCCTCCCGAAGAAGATCAATGGATTAGAATCGTTAATCACTCTTTATATTTCAAAATATGAATAGAAAAGCAAAATTTTTCCGCCCAGCTAATATCTTCAGAAGTTTTGGGAAACAGAACAGTTTGAAAAAAGGAGACACTGTTGTAGAAATTTGATTTTGAGGCAGGGGAGGATCCAGAAATAATTTTTGAGAGGGACAACAAGGAGTAAAAAGTGGCTTTCTTCGAAAAAATTTTTATCATTACTAAGTTCTGATAGGCGTTCTATCTACACTGAAAAAAAAAATAGATGTTATTTTTACTTTATAATACAGCTAATTTCACAGTAGTAAAATGTAAAATAGCTAGTCTACAGTTATCAACTAAAATTGCTAGTTTTTCGCAGTTTTTAACTGTGCATTTTACCGTTTTAAACTGGAACTTCTGCGACCAGTATTTTTCTGTTGTTTTTACAGTATAATACGGCTAATTTTGTGCAAAAGACAGTAACATTGCCAATTTTACAGTAATAAACTAAAATTGCTGATTTCGCAGTAATAAACTGCAAAATTACTAGTTTTAGTTTACTACTGTGCTTTTACAGTTTTAAACTGGAACCTCTGCTGTCAGTATTATACTGTAAAAACAACAATTTATTTTTTGTAGTTGTATTCAGTTCTTTTTTTTAATTATTTTATTTTGTTTCTTAAATATCTTCTAGGACTATTTTATTTTTTTTCTCTGCTTTGAAGTACATTCCTAAACATTTTAATTCAATTGATTTCGCCAAAGAATTCATTTTTCAAAGAATTTCACTATGCTGTAAAAAATGGGAGGTAATGATTAGAAACATTGCTCATCGTTGTAATAATCATAACCGAAACGAGTTAATTATGCGGATCCAATGCCTTATGCTGAGTTTTTAGAAATTAATTTCGATTTTTCCCATGTGGAAAAGAACTAATGATCCAAAACCGGTTTTTTACACCGCCTTCAGTTTATTAGACAATATACACTCGAGTAGATATGGAAATCAGAGCGTATTAGTTAATTGAAGTGTGTTCAGAAACTATTGTTTACCCTTGAATCCGAAACAACGGAGCTAAACGAGCAAAGCCAATTGCTCCACGCAGACCTCTGACTCCAATGGCATCAAAAATTCTTTAGCTATCACTATGCCCCTGACTGTGGGAAAAGTTTCCAATTTTGTGTGAAGTTTAGAAAAAATTCGCATATCTACTGTTGCGGAAGTTTTTTCTGTTTTGTTTAAACCAATCAAAAGACCATTTTGAAACTCTCTAACAGTTCCGGGTTGGCCAACCTAAGTATTAAAATAAAAATCTGAAGAAAAAAACGTACTTGAGGGAATTGGAGATACCTACTTATCCAGCTGTTACACTTTATTTAATCTATCAAATTCACTACAAAAAGTGATAGGTAACATTTCAAAACAATTATTATAATAAAATACCGATTTCTCTCTTTTCATGCTGTAATTTTCAAAATTAATTCCTAACTTGTTAATTTTGAATCACGTAACTTCTGTCAACAATGCCACTTTTCCTCACGTACCCCTAGATGTGAAAGGGATTATGTTATTGCAGTAGATAAAAAAGATTGAGTTCTTCGTATGATTGCAGTTGCATTTTCACGTAA
The DNA here is from genome assembly GCA_038373865.1 of Uloborus plumipes. Lineage (NCBI taxonomy): Eukaryota > Metazoa > Arthropoda > Arachnida > Araneae > Uloboridae > Uloborus > Uloborus plumipes. The sequence continues at coordinate 72,863 of JAXGGA010000880.1, forward strand.
ATTAATGCAAAGAATTCAAATCAACGGAAAAATTTTATTGATTTCACGAATATTTTATTTGCTGATATTGTTTAATAAATTAGTCTACAAAACACAGTCTACTAATAATAAAATGCATTCCAACTTAAGACAGAAAGTAGAAATGCTTTTCAGGAAAAAGCTAAAAAATAATTCCGGTCAAAGACCCGATAAACGGATATCGAATTTCAATAAAAACGAGTAATTCAGAAAATCAAAAATAAAGAGGGATCAATACGACGAGACTGAACATAGACTTTTACAGAATCCAGTTACGATATCGTCGTTCATTTACAGTAGAGGTGTTAAACTGCTTTAAAAGTTCATGAGTTTCCAGTCAAATATTGAAAAGTACACAATTCCTCTTAGGTGGATAGCACATACAGATTAAATGTGGTACAAAATGACATAAAAAAATAAATTAAAAAATGTTTTAGCTACACATTGCTTCCCTTGTTTCACTAAGCAAAATAAATTACCGAACAGAAATTTGATTGAATTGGATTATTTTTAGAGGTCGTGACAAATTTGAAGTTGAGAACTGCTGTTCATTCGTAAGTTTGTCGTTTTCAAGATCTGTAAAGTGATTTTATTACTTTGTTTTTTGTTTTATCTTTCCTAAAACAAGTAAGACACAGACACATTTTTCGTAAACATATAGTAAGATAGTTTTTGCAGTTGTTAATTTTTCTTATTACCTTCGATTTACCATTTTACAAACCGAACAAAATACAACCACAATGACTACGGTAAAACCATCATAATTCCGTTATTAAGTGCTTTTTTCTTACACTTTCTATATCTTGATACTCATCTAGTATCAAGAAAGAAGAATATTCCAATCCTTTTTTTTTTCAAATAAAAGAAAAGTCTTAAAAGAACTGTTGAAATAAAGCAAATGCAGGAATTATAAGCATTATTACACAGGCTAAACAAAACTACTGTATAAAATGAAATTAAAAGACAAACTCAACGAATAGAAGCTAAGCGTTCTGGAGAGGATCAAAAATCAGTTTTCAAATAATATTTGTATAATTATTTTGCACTTGACTACTTCTGCTATCTCTAAGCAAACTCGTTAAACATATTTCACGCTCAAATTGATGAAAATTTGGCAGATATTGCAATAATTATGACATGTTATTTTCATGGAAGTTGGTAATTATTCAAAACTTAATTTGTAATTAAACTTAAGATATTTAATGGATGCTAGCAAATCTAAAGATGCGAAACTGTTTACTGACTTATCTGAGAACAATTATTCCAGAATCGAACACTACTCTTAAATCTTGAAATAATTAGCACTGAAGCGAAACGGGTCTTTTCTTTGCAAAATGAAGAATTTCTCACGCTAAGATATGACACTAGCAATACCTGCAAAGCGCAGATCTTGCAAGAGAAGAAAAAACATACTTCTAGAAGAGATCGTTTGCTTTCTGCTTCCCTGCAGTTCGATGACCAGAAAAGGCTGTAGCAACAATGCGAAAACATTGAGGGGAATAGCTTCATCGTTTAGACATAATGTGCGTTTCTGATAAATATGTTTCCTCATAACAAATCTTTTGTTCAGTGACAAATTATGTTTTCTTCCTATGAACTCATAAAGAGAAACGGGCTTTTGCGAAATAATAGAAGCACAAACTCCGTAAATTTGTTTTCGATGCAAGAGCGGAGAAAAAAAATATTACATTCGTTCTGACGTTTTGATGAATACGTGTTTTTGAGAACATCGTGTCTATTCGCTCGTTTTATTTAGTGATGTAAATAAACATACTTCATCATTTGTGATCTTATCCAAAAATTAAAGTATCTCTTAGATTTATGATCTGTTTTTGTTCAGATAAAGCAATGGAAATGCAGATTTCAATGAATTATTCTTTTACTTATGAAAAAAATCGCAGGGTCAGTAATATTTTCAATTTCGTCGAATAGGGCATAGAGATTTCCCAGGTTATAAGAAGTTACTTCAGTATAGAAAACAGTATCTTTCAAGGTCCTGCAAATCCACCTGTCTTATTTCAAAAGGCAGCTCCAAACCAACAGAGAATAATACAGAAAATATTATTTTATTTGCGAATAAGCATGCTGTTTTGCATTTCTTGGTTATTAAAACTCTGTTCCAAAAGTGAAAGGTTTTAAAAATTCCTTCTCACACAGTTTACGAGTTTCAAAGTTTTAAGTTTTAATTCTTAGGTAAATGTAGTTTTGTATGGGCGCATGTGAAGGTCTCCGTAAAGGGCTCTTTTCGTACTCTTGTCAAGCCAGGGCGGATCCAGTTTCTGGTTCAGGGGGGTCATTTTCGTGAAGGGAGGTGTCAAAGTACAACTTTTGTGCAAAAAAGGGGAGTACTTAGCAAATTTTTCAGAATATAAATTAAAAAAATGCAGTTTTAGGCTACATTTGATATTTTAAGAGAGGGGTCATGACCCCCATGACCTCCCCCCTGTATTCGGGCCTGCAGTCAACCAATCCTAGGTAGCTGCAGAAATCCTTGTATTCGAAGGCGCAGTGAGTGACGATTTTGTGGGTCAACCTCTTACCTCTTTCCCTCCAAAAACGCTCTATTCCGAACAAAATTATGAATCCCAATACGGTTACAGTTAATGACAGTTATGAATTATTAAGTGACAAAAAAAAATATTTTAAGTGCAGCCGATCCATATACTGTCATAAAATATCATGTGACTTAAAATGATTCTGAATTTTAAAATACATGTGCGATGAAAATGTTCATTTCAAGTTTTACATAAACATGTTGTTTTGTTTATGTGGAAAATTTTATAATGACTTGTTTCAAGCCCTCATTTTGGAGAGCTATTATTCTAACCTGGCATAGCGCCAAATTAAACATTTTTGAGGATTTCCTGCCTACTTTTTACTCATTGTCTCTCAAAAAATATTTTGTGCCATAGTTTCTGAATTATTTATGGCATAGAAGGTCTTTCTTCTTTGTTTCGATATCTGCAGTAGTTTATCATCTCAGTAGTTAGTTTTCTTTTAGAAATGAACACATTTTAGAAAATTTTGCATTGTTATAAAAGAATTCTATGCGAATATTTAAAAGGATAATATCTATGACTGTTATTATAAAGCGAAAACCCGATATAATTAACGTTTTTAAAACAAAACTCCATAAAAACTCACCGAAATTCCAACCCTTTTTAAGTGCAAACACAAAGTAATTAACACTTGTAAAATATAGTTTTATAAAAACTTCCATCTTTTAAATGTCTCGATATAATATTTTTTTATGTAATTGACGGCAAACTCATGTCGTGATAAGGCACTTTTTTGCGTAAATAACATGAAAACATAGACTAACTAGAATTATTTACTATTTATGTTGAAATTTTGTTGAAAATCTTCAATTTCTGTAAAAAAGAAATAGGTTACTGACCTCAGCAACAGTACGAGTAATTGTCGGAAAAAAAATTGACGACATATTTTGGACTAAATGTTCAGTATATACAGAAACACTTTAGTCTTGTACAGAAAATATTCATTTAAGAACATTCAGATATTAATTAAGAGTATACCCTAGCAGCACAATCTCATCGGCCGATGATCGGCCATTCATCGAAACCCGATGAAATTCTCATCAGCCGATGATCGGATTTCGATGAGTTCTTTTGCTCCAATATGTCTCATCGGCCAAACAGAATCCGAGCAGCAAAATCCGATGAGTTTACGATGAGATTTGGATCAATTTACGAGCAGTGCAGTCCCGTGCCGATGAATTTAGGATTAATTTTGGATAAAAATACGATGAGAGTTGGATCAATATACGAGCAGTGTAGTTCCGTGGCGATAAATTTTTGATCAAAATAAGATGAGAGCTGGATCAATATAAGCGCAGTTTAGTTCCGTGGCGGTGAATTTTGGAACCTCTTTTATATTTCCCCCAACCAGGTGCGACTGGCCAACTCCAGCATCGAACCCGAGTTATCGGCACGGAAAGCCAACGCTCTACCACCACGCCACCAAGTCTACGAATAATGAGACCAACACTGCATATTTAACAAAAATTTGAGATTGGGAAAATTTTCATCAGAAAATTTGATCTTTACGACCTCTTTCCGATGAAATCTGTAGCTTGGCATATTTTCATCGGGAAATTTGATTGGAAGTACATAGTTTTCCGATAAAACATAGCTCGGTTAATTTTCATCGGGAAATTTGATCGGAAGGATATCGTTTTTCGATGGAATATAGCTCGGCTAATTTTCATCGGGAAACTTGATCGGAAGGATATCATTTTCCGATGGAATTTTGCTCATCTTATTTTCATCGGGAAAGTTGATCGGAAGGATATCCTTTCCGATGAAAAGTAGCTCATCGATAACCGTGCTCGGATACTGATCGGAACGATGTCGTCGTGCGTTACGGGATCAGTTTACGAGGAGTTAGTTGATCGGCCGAGCAAAATCTGATGAGTTGATGCTACTTGGGTATGTTTCCATTTAATCAAGTCAACTATATTCAGTGTATTTCTTATGCTCTCAATAAATTCCACAGTTTGGAATACTACATTTAATTTAACAGGCTCCCAACATTGACAGGTGAAGTGTACACCTTTCTCCGTTTAAAGTGCTTTTTTTAATTTTCTGCTTATTATCTCCGTCGGAAAAAAAAACAAATAGAGGCAGAGGGCAATAACAAAGAAGACGATTTTCTCTGAGGTTTCACTGTTCGGAAAATGGACATCGTGATAGTCCGGCTCTGAAAAATTGAACTATGACCTTGAATATGTTCACCTTTTTCGAGAGTTCCGTGAAAAAGGGACGCATTATTGCCACTAATTTGAATAGGAACACTTTTGCAGAACTTTGGAAAAGTAACCCAACTCAATTCAACTTCTAGTACTGTTCCCTATTACCCCCCAAAAAAGTAAACATTGGCAAGGCCATAGTTCAACTAAGCCCCACAACTGTCTAATTTCCTTAGGTAAAACCTTCCGCACATGTACGCATGCGTCAGGTCTTCTCTGATCTAACCAAAATAGGGGTGATGGGTAAGATAACAAAAAGGGGAAGAATTATAAGAAGCATTTTGAGTCGTATCAAACAACGTAGAACGATGCTAATTTCAAATACATAGTTTAGTTGAATGCGTCAAAAGGATAGCAAATGCAAGTTTTATATTGAAACTTCGGAAAGTTCTTACTCACAACAACCCATCACCCCTTTTTAAGTGGAATGGCTCGCGAGTGCTAGGCGCGGTTTTCACGGATGGACAGTATAAGGCGCCGTTAGTGTTGTTTACTACGAATTTGACCGATATTAACGTAACCAACATGGCAGAGTAGAGAGGTAATCGGAGAGGAGATGGGAGTAAGTTCAACAAAAAAAAAAGCTTAAAAATTACATTCTACTGCTACAACATTGCACATTTCAGAGCAATATTTTAAGACATTTTAACGTGCTTAAAAATACATATAATTGATTATGATTATTAAAATATTAGTTTATTTTTTCATTTTTTATACAATTAGTATTATTCCTCAATTGATTAATCACATCTTGTCTTTAACTAGTTTAATACATTGCCTTAAAAAATCAGGCGAATTGGGGGAAAAACTGTGTTTAATTCTTTAAAAGCTACAGCATTTCTCAAACTTATTTTCGGTAGTATTTTCGGGCCAGAGGTGCACTTTCGATCTAGCATGAGCTTTAGACCAACTTTGCAATTTCATCCATTTTATGGAGCAAGCAGAAAGAAATACCCGTTAAATATTTGCGTAACCGGGGTTACGACAATGGGTGTGAAGTAGTTAAGTGGGCGAAGGTTGTTTACGATCTAAATGTCTAGAATTCTCTAGAGACCCCTAATCGAAGGGAGTTTGAGAGTTCTGTCAAAGGGTGGAAAAATGCCTGCGGTGCAGAAAGTGGGTTGTCACCTTCTACACCGAGCTATAACTCACCGGTGCTATTGCTTAAAACTCACCGGTGAATTTCTTCTGAAAAAAAAAAGTTTGCAAATATCTTTGAGTTAAAATTAAAGGTTTGGGAAAACATATCTGTACCTCAGAACCAGACTAACTTAAGTCCATTTTCATAACTTTTCAGTAGAGGGTGTAAACATGTTGAATGCATGCAAAGGGTGGGACTCGCGCTCGTTTAATGCTGCTAAATAATTATGAAGGAATTTCTTTAATAAAATAACGTTCCCATGTGTCCATGCGGAGTAAGGTTCTACATACAATGAAGCAATAAAGTGAAAAGCACTATTTTTAGACTTACGTCGCCGTCGTTCTGGTTCTGAGGTACAGATATTATCTGAGTTTTAGCCAAAATGAAAGCATTTAGACCCTTAAATTACAAACTTCTAAATCCTTGTGTGTGATTTCGCTCAATTTTTAAACTAAATTTCCCTTTCAATCAACTTTCAATTAACTTTTGATCTATCAAGATTGATTATTGTTCTTGTTTTGCCGTGGGCTTGGCTGCTGTTCCATTCATATGTGAATGATGGATTGCAAATCATGTTTTCCATTGCCGACATGACCAATGAAATTCGTGAAAACTAAACTAAGAAAAGAAAAAACTCTTTTTTTCGCATGCAAAAATAAAAAAACGCACTTTGATAGAAGGTTACTCGTAGATAATCAACTCCATTCAAGACTAATTAAGTCCATTTACCATTATGTTATTATTCCACACATGTGCTCATATAAGAAAAAAATTTTGACTTTCATCCAACCTTTCTGGAATATGTTCTGCATTTATTCATAGCTCCCACATATATGCCAATAAGAGCTCCCGAAATTAATCTCATTTTTGCAAACATTTTTTCTTTTCTTTTCTGTTTTGCTTTGAAATTTGCCTTTCTAAGTTTGCCATTTAATTAGAAGGCTCTCTCAAGCGCATCCGCAAACAACATGTGTTGGCACATCGAGCTAAACGGCCCTATCTATTTGTTTATTGATATCCGCAATTTAGGATTTCTTAGAAAAGCATTAGAAATATTCTCCAGATGTTTCCTCGAAAGAATGCTGTTATTCTAGTTTTCCATGCTTAAGGAACCACAATATGGTTTTATCTGCAATACAAGGTTGCTAGCTCAGAAACTTTTGCAGAGTTTCTATTATTGAAGTAAAACATTTATCGCAATACCATTGCCATTTTTTTTTTTCAAAAATACGCCATCCCTTTGTACATATTCAACAATATTAAATTCAACAAATTACGAGATGACGTGTGAAAATGTACAAAACAACCCACATGGGTAAACATTCAATTTGGTATATACACAAGAAAAATATTTTTGGTTAATAATAAATTAAAATAAAAATGTAAGTAAAATAATACCATTGCCCTGAATTAAATGTACATTTCAAAATGGGGTTTTCAATAAAAAATGTCGCACTTTTGTTTCTCAATATATGGCCCCCTTTCCACTTTGCCACAAAGTGTCATTTCGTCTTACCTGCTTCTCTCGTCTTGCTGCTTGTCACGCTATACACTGCAAAAAATAAATAGTTGTTTTTACAGTGTAATGCTGTAAACAGAGATTCCAGTTCAAAACTAATATACACTAATAAACTATCAATTTTACAGTTTATTATCATAACATTGGCTGTATTATACTGTAGAAACAAAAGTATAATACCGGCAGCAGATGTTCCACTTTAAACCACTTAAATTGGCAATTTTACAGTTTATTACTGTAAAATTAGCAATTTTAGGAAAGTTAGGTGGAAAGCGCATAACATACGTTAATACATTTTGGTGCATCAATATCGGATAACGACAATCGTGTAAGATTTATCGCCGCAGTATCGTTTAGAGGAAAAGGTTCCAAGACTACACAATGCATTATTTGTGAGTAAGAATGTTAAGTAATAAAATATATTGAAAACAACTACATACAAATTTATGAAGATTGCAGAAAATTATGCATATAAAACCTAGAAATTACATCTATTTACGAAATGTGTAACAATAAATATAAATATCGTTCTTCTCGATATAAAACAAAATTTTAAAATTTAATAGCATGAAGAAAATGTCTTTTCTTCTTCTTTTTACTCTATATTCAAGCACTAACATACATTATATCTCTTCCTCTCGAATCATCTGTCACTACTTTTAACTAAAAGTCGAAGCTCCAAGAGCCTTAGATTGTCGAATACAGAGTTTCAGCAAAGTCTTCACTTTTTTCCCTTTGCTAAAAGATGCAGAGGAGGGTATTTTTCTGACATTAATTGCATATTTTGGGGGCAGTGAAGAATGTAGATTTTTTAATTTTTCAGTAATAATCTTTTAAAGTATTTGCGCTGAGCTGTCGTTTATTAAAAATTGCTCATAAAATAGTTTAAATGCTTTCAAAGTTAAAGTCAGAGCTTCAGCAAACGGATACAAATCTTTTAAACATTAGGCATTACCTGGAGATGCACTGACTCAAGAATTTTTAAATGTTGAGAATTTTTAAATCAAAATGGCTACAAAAATCTGGGTGAAAAAAAAGAAAAAGGTATAAAGTTGAAGATCTGCTGGGGCTTTTTGTGACTTTTTTTTTCAATATTATGACTTTGTTTTATTGGTTGATTTACGGAAATAAGGGTTTGCGTAATTAGTTAAGTATATTCATAAGAATATTTTTAAAATATGAGTAATATATTTAAATTTTTTAAGTTAAAAATAGTATTTAGTACTAATCTATTAGAGAACACATCAGACAATGAATTCTTGGAAGAGAATTGCTTGTGTGTCACTTTCAACCACGCTTTTTGCCGCTGTAATTAGCTAACCATGTCACACAACTAGCTCTTGTCTTTACTGTGTGTGTGTGTGTGTGTGAGTGTGTGTGTGTGTGTGTGTGTGTGTGTGTGTGTGTGTGTGTGTGTGTGTGTGTGTGTGTGTGTGTGTGTGTGTGTGTGTGTGTGTGTGTGTGTGTGTGTGTGTGTGCGTGCGTGTGCGTGTGCGTGTGCGTGTGCGTGTGTGTGTGTGTGTTTTTTTTTTTTTTTTCAAAACTGTCATTCCGTCACATGTGGAATTTCGCCCTGAATTATTTGGCATTAATTTCCTTGTTATAATCAACTATGGATTACTTTTAAATAAAATAGTTTAAATTAAGAAATTTAAATAATAAAGAGGGAACGAATGGAATATTTAAAAGATGTAACCATGGCAACAAAATAAAATGTTAATAACTTGAATGAAGAAGATATTTTTGAAACCGATTTCAACTCTTATAACTTTCTTTGTAATTGAGATAGAAATTTGGTGGTGTCAAAAAGAAAAATGAAAAAATTTGTTCATTTTGTATTGAAGGTTTGAATTAAGAAATAAGTCAATGGAATCGAGTGAAGCCTTGAAAAACTCAAGCTCCACTTGAATAACGGTTAATATAAATTAAAGAAATGGGACAAATTGCATCGAACGCATAAACTCTACTCTTTCGAATAATGTAGTATATTAATATGTGCGAGTAATTTTTTAACTCCCATATTCTGGAATTTATCTAAAAATTGTGTCTGTAATTGGAATGAAAAAACTGTTCCGTTTTCTTCTCTTTTTTTTAACCGGTCATTAAATGGGTGATAAGACAAACAATCTGAAATTCTCAGGAAATTTGCGTACTTAAATAAACAGACGATTTTTAGAGCCTTCATTTTAAAGAGTGCAGAGATAAATGCTTCATCTAAGGGGATAAATTCTAATATTTTATTTAGTTATCAATTATGAAGTAGCATCCTTCACCTACTGTCCCATTCCTCCTGACTCTCCCTTAGTTTTTCAGAGAAACATGTTTCTTCATTTTTTAATGAGAAACATCAATACAAAGAAAACATAGCATAAAAATAAAGAAAACATAGCCCGTTGAGTAAAATTTATAATTTTACAGTAATAAACTAAGATTACTAACTTTACAGTTAATTACTGTGCATTTTACAGCTTTAATCTAGAACATCTGCTGCCTGTATTATTCTGTTGTTTTTACAGTATAATTCAGTTAAACTTTACGGCAATAAATTGTAAAATTTCTAACTTTACAGTAATAAACTGTAAAATTGCTAGTTTTACAGTTTATTACTAGGGAACATGCACTATGTCACAAAATATGATTAAATTGCTGTTATTTCATAGAATCGATGATGGTGATGCCGAAAATCAACATTAAAATTCCAAAAAATCATTTACTTGAGCGTGAGAAGTAATTAAAAAAGGATATTTTTGTAAACAATGTCACGTGACGAAAAACGCTTAGCCATTGGTCCACGTCACAGAATACGATGCTCCTTGTGCCGCTGCCGTGGATGAGACAGTCAATGCGTTTTCAACATGTTTTGTGTTATCGTTATATTCGGGGCTCGGAGGGTAATTCATTTTTTGGCGTTTTCTTCGTCTTAGTTCATTATCCAAAGAGTTTTACTGCTCTTTAAATGTTGAAAAAAATTTTATTCATTTTTCAGGGCAATTTTTAATGTTTTAGCTCATTTATGAAGTTTGATTTATTTATTAAGTCTTAGAATCCGAAGCCAAAAACTTTCAGCTCTAATTTTTAAGCAGCTGTGTCTTCTTATCAGTTTAGTGGTTGATAGTCATTGTTCACTTTAAAGGGGAAATAGGGGGGAATAAAGGAAAGGTACTCCGCTTCATAAAAGGTAAGGGGCTTAGTAAAGCTGGTAGATCAGGAACAGAACAGGACAGGTTTGTGCACTCTGACTGCATTCCAATCCTTTTCTCATTCTTTCAATCATTTTCTTGGAATTAGACTTCTAGGGGGGGGGGTGCTCTAAACACTGAAAAAGCCTAACATTTTTCAAGTCGGAACCCTTTAGAAGTACGTGCATTAATTCTGAGTAAAAATGCCCAAGTTTTTACCACTAAAATATTTTAAATGCTTTCCAACTTTAGCTGCATTTTTCGAGGCTATTTGTTGTGGATTTTTAAAGCATGTTTAGTTTTATTCAGTCATGTTACTTCTGAAATTTAGTTATAATCAACGATTGATACGTTTTTTTTTTCTATATTTTTGTATTTATTATTATTATAATCATTGTTATTTTAAGAATAAAATAACTTTTCATTTAAAATGATGGAGGAAAAAATCAACAAAAGGCAGTCCGATAATTTTTCAAAGTTGGCTAGCTGTACGCTGTTTCCATTTTCAGAAAAACACCCTGATTTCATATATCAGTAGAAATGAAAAGAATTTGAACATGAGTCAAAAGCTTTTATTTTCTTAGAAACAGGAGTGTTTATCCCGATAAATAATTTTAAAAACAAAAAACAGTTTTAAACTATTTTTAAAGGGAGCTGTCTCGAGGGGACACCCTTCAGGGCGTGACGTGCAAAATGTGTAAAGAGTTTATGAAACTTTATAAAACCTAAAAATGTTCTTTCTTAAAAATTTCATTAATATTTATATTATATAGAATTTATGAAACGCAGAGCATCGGATACCGTTGAAGGGGGGGGGGAGGCACCAAGCAACACCCATGTGGAGATTGAAACCAACCAAAAGTGTATCTCACAAATTATGAAAAATGTTCTGCTTAATTTCTTGAAAAATGTCCTCACTGTTTTAAATTCTATAGAATTCATCCAACGGAGGAGTATTATAATTGACCCACAGGGTGACATTCAAAATGTATCTAAGAGTGTGAAACAAAAATCTCTCTTTAAAAATTCCCCACTATTTTAAATTTTATTTGATCTATCGAACAGAGGGAGGGGGAGTGTTGCACCCGTGTGATATTTAAACGGTTTGAAGAGTTAATACCAGCTTCGATTGATTTAGACCAAATAGCAATAGCGATTGCTATTAAAAAAATAAATACATAAATAAAATTTTTGATGAATCGTTAAAACGTAGATATTTTTTTATCATTGTTTGTTTATTTATTCAGATTATTTTATACAGGGTAACAAATAGAAAAAGATCTATAACTAGAAGTTTAGATTTATAACTAACATTTTAAACAGTCATCATCAAAATTAAAATATGCCTTAAATATAGCAAATTATAAATAAATTTCTGATGAAATAAATAACAAACAATCCTCAAAAATATCCGAATTGCATTGCATTTGAAACACATTTTGATATTCTTGTAGTCGAAAAACAAGCGCTATCCAAAGATCTAGTTCTTATATCTCGAAAACATGTATTCGCTATCAATATTTTTCGTTGAATTACAAAAATTGTATTCTTCTTTTCTAACCCCTTCCCCCCCCCCCCAATCAACATGACCGACATCTGTCTCAAGGAATCTAAGCCCAAGTTTTTACCAGCTAAATGCTCATTATATGAGTATTCTTTTATCGCTAAAATAACATAAGATTAAAAATTAAAAAAAAGCGTGAAGCCTTGCGACTTGTAAAAGCTTTATGACTTGGCACTATGGAAAACCTGTGTTTTAAAACTAGTATTTGGAATGCATTGATTCAGTGATCCATGTTCTCAATATCTGCCAGCGTGAAGTCCCGCATGCACAGCAGAGCGAACGCTAGAAGGAACGCAGGGAGAAAGATAGTATTCTGTGACGTCACAAACTCATGGAGCGGCGAGTTTCGTTTTTCGGGAGGCGTGGCCTAATCGCTTTTAAAATTCGTTTTAAATATGTTTAAATTGGCTTAATGGAGGTGTTATTGGTATGTTTCTGCACAGTTTTTCAGGGTCTTTCATTTGCAAGTGATTTTGAAAATCATGCATCTTCCCCATTGGAACCTCAGCTGCCAGTATTATACTGTAAAAACAACAGTTCAGTTTTTGCAATGTAGACAATCAGTTTAGAAGCTTAAGAATTTGCGCATCAATAATACTCAATTTGCGACCTACAAGTTGCATGCGACACCCGTTGAATCCTTCAAATATATTACTAAATTATTTTTAAAGAAAAAATCATACAAAAAACTTAAGAATTCTGTTATTTTTAGCAAAATTCACGTAAACGAACTAGTTAAACCAAAATTTGACCTATAAAAAAGTAATAACCCCTTTTAATCTGTGAAAAGAATTAAGAATCATCATGTATATCTGAGGAAATATTTCATCCAATTTATCTGAAACATGACGATAGAATTAGTTTTAATGTTTTATTACTACTGCATAAATATTTAATTACTACATTTTTTTGTTCTCCCATTCAGTGTTTCTTTCAGGCATCTCTCCGGGGGTGCGGGGGCACTGCCCTCCCGGAGAAAGTCAACTGCCTCCCAGGAGGAAACGCAGTTCGCACTGTCAAGCACAGAATTAAAAAAAGTAAAAATATTAAGTGAGCATATAAGTAAAGATTAAAGAAATGAAAAAGTAAATATTTAATAAATGAATATGAAAATAAAAGGAAATTTAAAATGTATTGAGAGGAGGCATCAAAGATATCCTACAATTGCAGTTTAGGACATTTGTTTCGAAAAAATACCGGGGGAGGTTTTGTGAAACCCATCCTTTTTCTCTTGGCGTTATCAAAGAGCGCCTAACCATTTTTTTTCTTTTTTTTTTAGAAGGGGGGTGGGGTCAATTTCAAAACACTTATAGGGTGCGTTATGAACTGCATCAATTTTCATTATTTTGTTAAAGATAGTCTACAAATAAGTGTTTAGGACCTCATTTTTAAAAATTCAGAAAAATTATTTGTGAATTAATCTTCACTTTTAACGTCCGTATTGATAGCCTGAAATTGACATACAAACTTCAATTTCGAAAGTGTTTCAGAAGAGAATATCAAATCGCATTCCTTTGCCTCTACTGTGATCGAAGCCAGTAAATATCTGCATTTTTAATGATTTGAACTTCAAAGCTTTCTGGGAGGGGAGGAGCCCTGAACTAAATTTTTATCTGATTTTTCTCATAGATAAATGCATTTTTAGAACCTCAATTTTTGAAAGTTCTCTGGTGAAAGTTAGTTGTTCTTCCAGGACTTCAATTAGCAAAATTTTAAGACGAAAAGTCCAAAACCATCCCTTTCTCAAACAACATCAAAATGCACTAAAGTTGTGTATCAAGATTTTAATTTCAAAAACTTTTCCGGGCTAGAGCTCCGTTCCACAATAATAACCTCATCAGAATTGTAGCACATTTGCGTTTTCAGGACATTAATTTCGAAAAATTCTAAAAGAGTGACACGAACCATATTTCTCTCCCCAACTTTCTCAAAGATAGTTTACAAATGCGTGTTTAAGACTTCTATTTTTATTTTTCTGAAGAGAGTTCCAAATCTTGTCCCTTTCTCTGAAGTCATCAGAGATGACCAACAATAGCGTCTTTAGGCCTTCAATTTCAGAAAAACTCTGGGGGGAGAATCCGTGTTCCCCTTACAAATTACCAAAATTGACCTACAATTGCGTATTTAGAGCTCCAATTTCGAGGGTATGAAGTGCATCCTTTACTTAATGTTATTAAAGATGGCCGACATTTGCACATTTTGGGCTTCAATTTGGAAATTTTTCCTTAGCAGTCCCTCTGAACTCCCTCAACGTTGTTAAAAATGCTACAAAATTTTCGCTTTTAGTTTTGGTTTTTTTTTCCCTGAAACTCTCCCTCCCCCACATTTGTCGACTCTTGGCAACTGCGATCCTATTCCTGGGGTGGGGGTCAGAGAGCTATTTTAGAGCTCAAATGGGTTGCGTCAAAAAAGTCCCCAAGAGACAGTTTTGGACTATTTCCGGTCGCTTTTGGCGGTCCTCCATTACCGCCTCCCCCCCCCCCCCCATTTTGGATTCGCCAATCCTTTTGCCTCTCCGGATTCTAGAAGTGCCCCCCCCCCCTCCGGAGCAAAATGTCTGAAAGAAACATTGCTCCCATTTAGAATGCGTTCAAAATATTTAGTGTGTGAAAAATTGCTGAATAATCAATTTTTGTACCCTTAATTTTACTTTTTTTCTTTCGTTTTTTTAACTTTTACCAAACTCTTGTTGATATGGTTATCAGAAATATAAAACGACTTTGAGTTATATCATCAGAATTTTCACTCCTCTTATAGAAACCCAGAATTTATTTCTCTTCTAGAAATGGGAAACGAAACTTCGTTTCAATGACTCCTGATTATTATTTTCAAACAAGAAAAACCTTTTGCTATGTTCCTCGAGTCAATATTTGCTCAAGCAGAAGGCTCTTAGTGCGACCGAACGTCGCTGTCGGAGCTTACTTTACTATCGAATAAAATGTTTGTCTTCTTGTTAGAAATTATTTTGCTTTCTTCTTACGTCAGTGCTTTCAATTTATTTGCTTTTTATTTCCTGGATTGTTTGTTATCTGGTTCGCAATTAATTTCGCAACACGCAAGATCGCTGCAACAGTACGACTAATTTTCTTTCATACGAAGCGTATTTTATTCTATCATCATTGAAAAATAGTTATTCACCACAAATAATAGTTATATAATAATAATTTCAATTTATTTCAATCAAGGCCATTACAAGCAAATTATATACTAAGAACAGATGCAACAAATGACAAACACTGTATAACAAAAATACAAAAAAATAAGCATTGTAATGTATTGTAATTGTGTGTGTGTGTGTGTGTGTGTGTGTGTGTGTGTGTGCGCAGGACATAGGCACCACCACCCGGAGGAGCAGGGGCCGGTAGACGTCCCAGAAGGTGGAGCACCCGGACGTACCTTGTGGCAATCTTCGAGTACAATCTGGAAAAGGGACAACACGACAACTGAAGTCGAAAATGAAAATAAATAGCGATTTGCCATTTCTCAAAAATAAGAATAGTGTTTTGTTTTGATATGCCAAAACCTGTACACAAATATTGCCATAGTTTACTTTCACAGAGATTTCAGCATTTCCCTGTTCTTCTGAACTTACTTAACTGTAATACAGGCGCGGGAAGCTAAAGGGCAATATCTACAAATTTCTCACTTTGCTGCATTTTTATTATCTAGTGGTTCAAATGTATTTTAGCTTCACTGTACAAGCTTACTTATTTGGTTTTCCCTCAATATAAACCACCAGAAAAAAATTCATCAAAGTTTCTTCATGTATCTCACAAACTCATTTCTGCAGATACTGCTCTTTACTTTCCGTGACCAAGTGATGATATGAATTTCATTTGAAGCAAAAAAAAATGTCACAAGAAATGTGTCAAGACTAAGAAAATTAATTTACTTAAATACGCCAAAGTCCATTCACGAAACAGGTAGACTAGAAGTAAACAAGCATGTTGCTAGAAGGTTTGTCTCATTGGCATGAATTTGTTTTTGTCGTAGCCAAACATGTGATTGGCGATGACAAATGGCGCAATCGTTTGTGATAGTAGTCTATCTGTTTCGTGAATGAAGTTTACAAGAAAAATATTTAACCTTTTCGCCGCTATGAGCGCTCATAGAGGGCGAGCGGTTGCCGTGTGTCTTCCTACGACGGCTCTGAGACCGCTGAAGACGAGCGCAATGCATTTTTGTACACTGTAATGTACACTGTAAGAAATGACTTTTATTTTTACAGTATAATACAGCCAACTTTATAGTAATAAAATGTTTCTGATTTTGCAGAAATAAACTGTAAAACTGCTACTTTTACAGACTAAACTGCAAAATTGTCCATTGTCAATCAATCAAACTGTAAAACTGTTAATTTAACAGTTTATTACCTTGCATTGAACACTGTTAAACTTACCAAGAAGAGATAACGACAACGTTAAGGTAACATATGTCTGCAGTGAATGGGTTAATATTTGATTGCAGTCACAGTTAAGTCAGCATTAGAAACGGCTGCAACTATTGTTTATTATTGCTTGAACAATGTTTATTGGCGGGATGGCACGAGCAATCTCAATTATGAAGCACACATTTTTATCATGAAAACTATCCACATTTAGGCATTTTAATTTCAAGAATTGTAAATATTATTCAACCGCGACGAGATGGCCGGTGTCAATCAAATGAGAAAACGAGTCTATTCCTTAAAATAGGTAGAGTAGGAAGAAACTCCAGCGTGCCATATTTGCACGTTTAGCGACATTTTGGCGAAGTGATAAGTTTTATGAAATATTAAATAATTCTTTAAGTCACACCTGCATTTGGCGAGGAAGTGAAAACAAGTCTTTACTTTCTTTATTGCAACCCTTATGTTACCATTTTGTTTTTAAATTTAAATGAACAGTTGGAGGCGCTGCAGTCAATGGCCAATGGCTGCGGAAAGATATAAAACCAAGACCCACCTACTTTCTTGTATCCAATGAGAAATCTTTCTCGATTGTGCAAAAATTAAAATAGTTTCCTCTTTGGCTAATTTCTCAAATTGGGAGACCAATTAAAGGTAAGCAAGGTGACGTATTCAAGCTTTATAACCAATGCCGCAATTGTGCATCCCATTCCTCCATTTTCATCTGCGTATCACCCCTTCCTAAAAATGGACAATCCTGAAAAAAGGAGGAGTCATAGGCCATCTCTGCGAAGTTGAATAATACTTGAAAACTTGATGAAATACATTGAAAGGGCTTAACTAAAAACATTTAAAGGCAAAATTATTACTGATGCATTGCCAAAAGGAATTTGTATATTTAAGATGTAGATGGTGACATACGTGTCATTTTGACCAAAAATTTGAAGCGAAATGGGTATTTTTTCAATAAAAACGGCACTGTGACTAACTTTACATTTTTGTTGCGAAACTGTATGTTGCAAATGTTTCTCATTGTCAAGTTCAGATACAATTGATTCAGAATTTTTCGTGATTTATTATTCCAAAATATCCCCTCTTCTTGCAATTTGACTTTAATTTACTTCCTCAAATTCTCAGACTTAAGAAACCTTTTGCAGTTCAATGCATATTTCTCTCATAGTAGAGTCACGAAAGTTTTCTGCGCTAAAATATTTCTATTGAGTTTCGGGCTTTGAAAAAAGGAAGAAAATATGCATTTCTTCAGAAGTTTTGCGTGCTCTCTAAAGAGCAGCTCGAAATATTTTTGAATAGAAACTGAAATAGTTTAGGAAATGTAAATAGTAAAGAGCATTTTGCCAAGAGGGATCATTTCCATAAACCAAAAATATTGGAGAATGTCGAGATCAGAGATACATAAAGTTTGACGATAGAGAACGAAACTCAAACATTTTCCAAAAAATTCTTTTCAAATAGTAGATTACGTGAGTTTTATTTTTCACGAAATTCAACGTAATCTAAAATATTTTTTTCTATAATCAAAAACGTATATCCAGTAGAAACGAAACTACAAAAGCAAACTTAACTGAAGCTAACATAGTAAGCTAAATCAATCCTTTTTATGTCTTTATAATACCATATTTATAAAAATGTCTTGAAGTACAATCTTTTAAATAGGATCATGAAATAATTTCAAACGATAGTAAAGCTAAATTACTTGCTTATTTGATCTTCTAATGTCGAAAAATTCCGTGCTACTGGTTTTTTTTTTTTTTTCTTTCTAGTCAACTCTTGTGAGAAAGAATCTTTAATTTTCCCTCCTAGAGAGTTTTTCTCTCTTTCTTCCTCAACTGTCAGATAATTTATCTAAATGCTTGGTTGGAGTATGATGAGAAACTCATTCAGGTTATTTGGATAGGTCTGGAAGCGCGGTAACGTCTGCTGTTTTGAAACAGGATCACTATTTTCTCAACCTGTTTCATTTGAAGCCCTTTTCTGACCCTGTCACTAGTTACAAGAGGGGAACCTTTAATCGCAATGGTTTATTGCGTTTTTGTATTCTTTAAGCTCAATGATATTTGAAAAAAATACTCTGGGACAGGATGACGACTGAGTGAGAAAACTCCCGTCATTATTTTTCCTTTAATATATGTAGGGTAGACCGACCAGGGAATGAAAACTTCCAGTGAATGAACACCTCGTATTTTTCATGAAAAAATAAGGTTTTCAAACATTTTTTCAGATGAATCAGCAGAAGTAACTCCTTTATACACATTTACAGAAAGAAAATGACTAGAAAAGGCTAAATTTGTTCACTGCTACAATGGGGGAGTTTCCAAAATTTCAAAAGTATTTTTTTCTGAAAGAACAGGCTTCAAAACATAGGAATTGACCTTTTTTTTATTTTTTAACACAGTTATATATTTTTTATGAATTATTTTAACAGGTGCGCAGATGCTGTTCCGAATAAAAACATCTGCGCATGACGTCAGTGGTGCACGTAAGCGCGAAATCTAATTGGTTGTAGTGAGATGACGAAGGTCGTGACGTCACCGATTCCTCTGTGATTGGACAACTCAAGTCAAGCAAATGGTGTTATTATTGGAAAGAGAGCTGTTAGGTGCACCACTGACGTCACAAAAACCATGCCCCGTTTTCAAGGTGGGGTATTTAAAAAAATTAGTAAAAAATAAACTGTTGGGAAAATTAAAGTATTTTCCGGGCCCATGTTATTTTTTTATATCATTCTATCAATTTCATTAACAAAAAGTAGTACTTTTGATTGAAGAAAACTCCCCCATTGTTCATTCACTGGGTGTGAGCCCTTTTTAGCCTACTTTCCCGTTAAAAATAAAAGAAAGACGAAAAAAGTATTAAAAGTAGCTTAATGCATCGAAAAAATATCGCCAAGTCCAAAAAATATCGCCAAGTTAAAAAAAAATATCGCCAAGTCCAAAAAATATCGCCAAGTTAAAAAAATAAAGAGGTAAAATGAATATCGAAAAATTAAAAATTTGAAAGTAGGGTATTGAGATGGGGAATTTGTGTGTCGGTCTGTCGGTCTGTCGGTCGGTCTGTCGGTCTGTCGGTCTGTCTGTCCCCCCCTAATAACTTTTGAATGAACATTCCGATTTGGACAAACTTTTTTTTGTTGGAAAGATCTCGGCGAGTACAGCTCATTCCCATATTTGATTTTTTGATTTGAACAATTTTTGGTTCAACTTTGAGCCGTTCAAATAACCGGTCCCGCGATACTAACTTTTTAATGAACAGTCCGATTTGAACAAACTTTTTTTTTGTTGGAAAGAACTTTTCAAGGATACTTCATTCCCGTATTTACATTTCCGATTTGAACAATTTTTCGTTCAACATTGAACCGCTCAAGCAAGCTGTCACCCCTAATAACTTTTGAGTAAACAGTCCGAAAAAAAATGACTGACTGTGCAGACGATTTTTTGTTTATTTATTCATTTGTTTTATTGAATTTATTATTATTATTATTATTATTTTTGGCAGACGATTTTTTTTGTAACAAAAATGTTTCATTCACTAGGGCATTTTATTCTTTATTTATATTTAACAACTGGCAACGGATTAAAAGTGAAATTCGAGACATTTTATTAACGGACGAGTTTTTTTTTTTTTTTCTTTCTTTGATAAAATGTGTTTTGATGTACTTTGTACTTTTAATTTTTTTTTGAAAACAATTGTGGAATTTTTCTACGGAAGAACTGTAACAGTTACATTCTTTAAAAGGTGCGACAAAACTTTATTTATTCATTTATTTACTTTTTATGTGTCTATTTCATCTGATGAGAGAGGTATATTTTGATTTTGGAAATCAGCTTCAAGTGCTAAAAAGGTATGTTTGACATAATTTTTAGTCTTAGATAATCAAGAGAATAATGATCAGATGCTAGAATGCCGATGTCGATGTACGGGAAAGTAGGCTCGTTTAGTTCTTGACAGAACTTCTTGTTTCCGTTTCAATCTATTATAAAACCTGATGCAGAGCCATAAAAACTCTCCCATTTTTTTTTTTTTTAACTTTTACGTACATCATCTGGAGTCTTACTGTCATGTGGCAAATGCTACTATTTTTCCAACGCTTTGAATTTTTGAAATTGAAACCTACCCTACTTGCTACTACTGATTTCGTCCACGTATTTCCAAAGAACCAATACATACCCTCGTAAGAGGTCTATAACTCTGATGTTTTAGTCAGCTTGATTAGCTTAGTTTAGTTGGGCTTTGTGTCTGTAGCGCGCTATGAAAGGCAAACTGATCAAAAGTTTTAGAGCTTCCACTGTGTAACATGGAAAACGTTAAAGTTTTTGTATGCTTTTTGCCCAAATTTTGTATTTTGGAATAAAAACCTCCAAACGCAGACCAAAATACTTTCAATTGAGTTGAATCTTTGATTTACTTCATCCCAAGAAAATTGTATTTAAGCAACGTATATTACCCTTTTGAGCCATCAAATGGACAATAATCTGTAACCAGGCAGGCATACCTTTTTATTTAGAGGGAATCAAAAGTAATCACCCCACCAGCTAGTGCTCAAACAACAACATACTGTGCACAAAATCACTTTCAACAGCTTTCCTTGTGATGTTCCATTTATATTTCAACACATAACTCAACCTAATATTGGTGCTATCTTTATTTATACAAAAGTTTTTAATCGTACTAAATTAGATCACATACACAAAAATATCTCACTTCACTCTGAGTTTTCTACAAAATCATAATTACCTTCAGAATTTGGTACCGAATTGCAGTTATCTATTCCAGTATTATTTGTTTACACTACGACTTCCTCTGAAAATAATCCTCACCAGTTCAATCTTGAGGTGGAAATACAGTCACTGGAGCCTTTAACCCGACCGAACATATTCGCTTTAATTTATAGAGTTAAAACATTGTAAATAGCTGAGGAATTTACAATGCTCGGTCATAGGATGAATGTACTTCATCACACTAAAGGCCTATTCACATAACGACCGATCCGGCAGAACGAAGTAATTTTTCGGACGTGACGGAAGGAGGTGAAAAAATTCAAGCATTCGCTCTAGCTCCGTCCGAAAGTCACGTGACGGTGTTCCCCCACTAATTACAAAGAGCGCGCACCTGGCGATAGCCAATGAAGTCGCTACCGAACAACCGGTCTGTTTTCGGCCCCGACGACTTCCAGCATTCTAAAACGGCGACGGAAGCCGATTTTTCGACGCGCTGTCTTTGCAACGGATTTCGAAAACCAGTTTCGCAGCGAAAAATTCGATTCGGACAGGTGGACCGGTCGTTATGTGAACGATAGCTGCCGGCCTGGATTAGTTCGACAACTACCACTAGCGATAGGGTCAATTAACAAATCGTAAGTGACAGTTTTGCCTACAGTGGTAAGTTGTATCCAGCCACCCCTTTTCACTAATACCCCTCCTCCCCTCCCCCAAAAAAAGAAATTAAAAAGGAAAAAACAGCCAACTTTGCAATTCAACAAATTAAAGTTACCTAAACAAAATAGAATTTCCACAAATAGAAGAATTTTTGATTTCGCTAGTAAAAATCTTTTAGACAAGTTTTCAAACCAGAATCGAGATGTGAACGAAACGTAAATCAAATCTCTTTCAAATTGAGAACTTAATCCCACTCACTTGCAAAAAAAAAAAAAAGATCTCTTGAGTTTAATTAAATTTAAGATGAACGAGCATTTGTAAGGAAATTAAAAAAGATTTCGATCGATATTATCAAGCGTCAAATTAGGGATTAAGAGGTGTCAGAATAAATTGAATAGTTCAACTTATTGGGTTTAAAACTTTGTTTAAGCAATGCGTGAATTTCTTAATTGGCTCAGTTAATGAGTCCAAGAGACCTGTCCCACTAATAAAACTTACAAAGCAAAAGCAAACTTTAATGATGAATTCTCAAAACCGTTGTTAGAGCAGTTTACTATATGCAGAAATTCCGATTCCTAAATCTATGATGGATATAGTTCCTCACGAAGTTTTATTTTTCCTCTTTTTATGAATTAACTAATTTAATTTTTAAGCAATCAGTTTGCTCCTTGATTTTACATTGCCACTTCCGTATCTTAGTGTATCTTAATCGATTGTCATTGTGACTGGTAGATAGTGAGTCACTCAATTGTTTGCTCCCAATGTGATTGATAGGTAACGAGAAACATGCATAGAAAGCGAGTGAGCCATTGCTTACTGTGGAAGACGAATTTTAAGTCAACGTCGTATTCTTACGTGAGTCCCTTATAAACGTTAGATGCCAATAATCATTTATGATTATTATTCTTTAATTCATTTCTTTAAATCATATCTAACTGAAAAATTACTTATATTAAAGGTATTTAATTGAATTCATTTAGAATATGATTTGAACATGTATGACGCTAAAAAAAGCCTGATCTCATTCCTTGAACTGCAATCCACGAAAATATAACTGTACCTCAGAACCAGACTAACGTAAGTCCATTTTCGTCATTTTTCGGTAGAGGGGAAAAACGATTGTCGAATACATCGTTTTTCCCCTCTACTGAAAAATGACGAAAATGGACTTACGTTAGTCTGGTTCTGAGGTACAGATAAGTAACCTAGTAAATTCGAGAAACAACAGCGACTGTACTAAAATAAAATTCCATACCTTAATGTCACTTTTTCATGTAATTTTTAATTTGAATTTCACTGCATTTTTATTAATAATTTAAAAAATAATTATCACGTGGTTTAAAAACATCAAATGCGTTCATATTCCATAATTGTCTTTAAATTCTAAAATGATGTTAACATTTGAAAAGAGCAAGAATTTCTTAAAACTCACATTAATAAATATGAATGCACTAAAAATCTGCTTAAAACTTTAAATGGTGGAAGAGGTAGAAGAGCAAAATCTAGATTTAAAAGGTGTCGCTTATAGACAAGCACTATAACTAAGATAAATGCCGCATTTACTGCATATTAGTATAATAGCGACTCTCCGTATAATATATACAAGTGGACGAAAGAGAAAGATACATCTTGTTTTATTATTCATCAACTACCTAATGAACCAGCTGATTATGCGTTTCATAACTTACAAATATTAATCCAGGCCCGTCACTTCAAGTTTTTCCAGGGGTCAAAGGGTACAAACACAATGCAATTTCATCGAAAAACAACAAGAAAAACCGCACCCCCTAATATGAAAATATGTTGATTTCTCAAAGTCAGGGGGAGTCCCACCCTTGGCTTGGAGACAGCTTGGCGCCCGTGATTGGTCCCCCCCCCCCTAAATGTCGGGCAGCATTAATCCCACTTTTCATCATTTCATTCATCTTTGCATTGGGAAAACATCATAATTTAATTTTGAATTACTTAACGAATACAATGAAAAATGTAAGATAATTAAACATTTCGAGCAAAGATACTACAATTATCGATTCTCGGAAATACATCGAAAAAGAATAATCGAAGTGAAAAACGTTAAAAAAGTGTGGTATTTTTCTGGATAAATATTAACCCATAAATGCCTAGCATCCCTTTTTAGGGACGGTCCAAAAACTGCTTGAATTTACCAAAAATGAATATTTTAACCAATTAATAGTGTTCGATTATTACTTTGGTATTGTTTCAATTCATTATTAACAGCTTGTATCACATAACCATTGTAAAGTGTGTCCTGTAGCCGTGTAACCAGTATGCAAAATATATTTGGAAAACAAATGTCAAGCATTAATGGGTTGTTTCTACTGCGCAGCGATTTATACGATATGGATGGCGATCCCTACCGTATATCGGAGTATGGTTGTTTTCGCTGCTTTAGCACTCTAGTGACCATGAAGCACGTTTTACAGAGAATTGACGACAGAAGTCGTCTCACACAACATAGGCGCTAACATCGATTAACGGAAATAATGTATATATAATACTGTTTTTAGCATCCTTCATTTTTTTTCCATTGATCTGATTCAATATCCGTGATGAAAATATTCTTAATAGACAGTTGTATTGAAACTACACTGAAGTGACAAAAGTCATGGGATAGCAATATGCAAATTTTCAGATGGCAGTAGCATCGCATAGAACAGGTATAAATGCGCAGTGCTTTTACAGAGCTTTCATTTCTGTTCAAGTTATTCATGTGAAGAGGTTTTAACGTGATGATGACCGCACGACGTGAATTAACAGACTTTGAACGCGGAATGTTAGTTGGAGCTAGACGCATGGGTCATGCCATTTCGGAAATCGTTAGAGAATTCAACATTCCCAGATCCACTGTGTCAAGAGTGTGCCGAGAGTATGAAATTTCAGGCATAACATCCCACCATGGACAGCGCAGTGGTCGACCGCCTGCACTTAAAGATCGAGACCGGCGACGTCTGCAAAGAGTCGTAAATTCTAACAGACAAGCAACACTGCGTCAAATCACCGTAGAAATCAATGTGGGACGTACAATGGACGTGTCTGCTAGAACTGTGCGGAGAAATTTGGATTTCTTGGGCTATTCCAGCAGAAGACCGACTCGAGTGCCTTTACTGACAGAACGACATCGCTTGCAGCGACTCTCGTGGGCACGTGAGCATATCGGTTGGTCCCTAGATGAATGGAAAACCGTGGCCTGGTCCGATGAGTCACGATTTCAGCTGGTAAGAGCCGATGGTAGGGTTCGAGTGTGGCGCAGACCCCACGAAGCCATGAACCCAAACTGTCAGCAAGGCACTGTTCAAGCTGGTGGTGGCTCCGTAATGGTGTGGGCTGTTTTTTCATGGCATGGACTTGGTCCTCTAGTGCGACTGGACCGAACATTGACTGGAAATGCTTATGTGCAGCTACTTGGAGATCACTTGCAGCCATTCATGGACTTCATGTACCCAAACAACGATGGGATTTTTATGGATGACAATGCGCCATGTCACCGGGCCACAACTGTTCGCAATTGGTTTGAAGAAAATTCTGGACAATTCCAACGAATGATTTGGCCACCTAGATCGCCCGACATGAATCCCATTGAGCATTTATGGGACACCATCGAGAGGTCTGTTCGTGCCCAAAATCCTGCCCCATCAACGCTTTCACAATTATGGACGTCTATCGAGACAGCATGGCTCAATATTCCTGCAGAAGACTTCCAACGACTTGTTGAGTCCATGCCACGTCGAGTTGTTGCACTTCGCCGGGCAAAAGGAGGGCCGACACGATATTAAGAGGTATCCCATGACTTTTGTCACTTCAGTGTATATTTTGAATTAACAATCGTTCGTTTGACAATTCTTAATATGGATCTTGCAACAATATAAAATTCTAATAATGATGTTTTAGCAGTGAAATGAACCGTTGATCGTGGTGAATGTATAATCTTTCGTAGGCAACAGCTCACAAGTTTTAATTACTTAACTAAATATTGAGGTCAGCCGTACTAAATCACGGGAAAACCTTCATTAAAGAAAAATAAGGCAGAGCGAAAGAGTAGAAGTTATTTTTTTCTTTTGGCAGATGAGAAAGATCAGTTCGTTTCCTAACTAACACTGCCTAACTTATTCATGCAAATCCTCTTCCTCGGCATATTTCTATCTTCTCTTATCTCTTTTTAACCGCATCTGTATAAAACTCGTTACTATCATATTGCAAACTTACTCCGTCTATCTCTTGTTACATATTTTTGTAACTCTCCTTCAAACTCTTTATTTTTCGCCTTTTATGGAAGCTCTGATCTTCAAATCGCATCTTTGATAGTTAATTCAGCGAGAACTGATTGTGGAAGTAAACAGAGCAGCGGGACACTTGGTGATACCGTTGTCTGCTAGGCGCTGAGGTGTTGAAAGCAGGGCTGCGGAGTCGGAGGAAAAATGGTCGACTCCGACTCCGGGATTTTAAAACTTCCGACTCCGACTCCCGACTCCTGCTTTTTTTATTATTTATTTATTTTTACCCAAATGTGAAGAGGAAAACACCCTAAACAAAGGTTGAAATATTAAGTCCATTTTTAAAAGTTTCATTTTTATTCATGGTCGTAGCCAGGACTCACTTCAGGGGGGGTAGCAAGCTGGGGTATCCCAGTTGAAGGTCATGGGAGGTCATTGTGACCTCTCAAAAAGTTCAATTTTCTCAAGAATTCTCGCAGGTAATTTCACCACATTTACCTCAATTCTTGTAGGTCACTGTGACCTCCCAAAAAGTTCATTTTCTCCAGAGCAAAAGACAAGTTCCGCTAGTCTTTTGACTCCGTACAAAACTAATTCTTTTCTTGTTAAATGACCAGATTTTATTTTAACACATTGCATTTTTGCTGCAAACATTTTTTATTCACTTGCATAAGCCCAAACATAGCAATTCGTTTCACAAAGCAGACCCGCCATTTAGGGATGACAGGCGGGACTGAATTTTCTTCAGTCTGTTGGGTCATAACTCCGTCTCTGGGGAGGGAGGGGGAGGATTACATAAACATCTAAAGTAAATAATGTTTATCACACTGTCTATCTATTTTTCCCTTCCTCTCTTCCTCACAAACCTATTGATACGAAAAGAGTTGATGTTAAATACAAATTTTTTCAATGTTTTCATGCTTTTAAATTTATTCGTACTCACTTTCTGAATCTGCGTCTCAATAGGTATCAATATGGATATCAGGTTTTAATTGTCGACGTAATTTGTAATTATATGGAAAACAAAATAATTTTGAAGAATCTGACTACAGTTTAAATTTCCTATACTTTAATCGTTTCCTCTTTTTTTTTTTTTTTCAATTTAGCTGAATCGTGAACTTTGAATTGCTTGAAACTTGTTAATAAATGCTCTACTCATTTCACAAATTCCGTTTTCTCCCCTGTTTTTTTGTATTTATTTATTAGTTTAAAGCTTAAACTCTTTAAGAATGTGACATCCCCTTCCCAAACCTATTGTAATATCCAATACAAAATTTAAAGAGCTTGTGTGCCAAGGAACTTGAACTAGAGCAAAGCACAAAACATTTTAGTAGGTTTCTCAGTAATTCTCCGTACGCTACAATTTAATGGCATCATAAAATTCACGAGTAATAAAATATTTTATGCTACTTAGAGAATCACTATCAGTTATTTACGCTAAAAGTTCTCTTTTTCTGTTTCCCACCTCGATCATGCTGATGCATCCCTATAATAGAAAGTTGGGTATTAGATTATTTATATAAATAGTTACCATTTGTTGCTGATATGCCTCAGGAAATGAGATCCAAATAAAATGAGAAAAGAATACAATGAAGAAGATTAACTTCTTTGTAATGCAATGACAGTACTTCTTCCGTCGTAAAAAAGAAGTAAATATGCTAATGATATCAATTTGCGAAGCTTCAATATTTTTTTTTACTTTCAAGTAAATTTATTACTCGTATTTTACTCTACAAGAAGAAGCCATAACAATAATCTGCGATGGTATGTTACAAATGATAGTTTTGGTTGAGTGTCATAAATTTGTGGAATTTTGATTGAAATATACTAATGGTTTGAAATGAAATGTTTTTTCTTTTCCTTCAGTAAGGCGGAAAGCCAAAATTAGTGTGATTCACGCAAATTTCTTTACGTTGTCCTTAGTCCAAAGATAAAATTTTTGCAAGGTACTAAACTTTGCTCATGCTCATATGATTGAAGAAATTGGAAAATTTTATTAATTACCAAAAATCAAAAACCATGCGGTGTGTATACTCTTAAAATTTTACAAACTCAGTTATAGTTGGTGAAGTAAATTACTTAAAAAATAAAAGCTTTTAAAATAAAACAATCATTATTTCTTTAAATTATTTCAGCCCGCCAATTAATTCAATCACAAATGACACCAAATTCTGGTCAACAAAATAAGTTTGCTTCAGAAAAATTTTAAGCTATTTCACTTCAAAACTTTAAGAGAAATTGAACTTCAATATTCATTTACAAGATTTCATTAATTTAAATATCTTTCAAAGGGTTAAAAAACTCTCAAAGAATAAAGTTAATTAGATGTATTAAATTTTTTGTTGTTTTAATAATTTTAAGGAATTACTTTTTTGTATAAAATAACATAGCTACAATGATGAACTTAATTAGTTTAACAGAACTTCGAAATTTAATTATGATCAAATTTCACTAAATAAAGATATATGGTATAGCCGAATTGGAATAGCCGAAAATTTTATAATACCTAAAATATTTAACAAATATTCGTTAGATTAGAGAACTTTGATTTTGCTTTATGTTAAAGGTTTTTTTTTTTTAATGTGCAATAATTATATAGCTCCCAGTTATTTGATGCTGTAAATGGAATAAAACATAACTCCTGAAATATCTCTCTTTCTTCCCTTCATACCCTCTTAATTTCATAAAATTATACTGTAATGATACCAAAATAGTCTTTTGATGAAACCTAATCGCCGGCAATTCACTATAATACTTTCTTTCTCCGCTTTTCGCAATTAGAAAAATTGAGCAATCTTAACTTTCTTCAAGCTTGAAAAACGATATTTAATCCGATATTAAATATAATTCACTGATGGTTTCTTTTTTTGTAGCATATCATTATTTTTATGATGAGGCCTGATTCTATTTGGGTGTTTGCTCAGCTATATTAAACTGGTACTATTTAAAAAAAAGTAATAAAATAAAACAGAAAATCCTTTGATAATATGAGGCAGTTTAAAATCCAAAAGAAAAAAGCATTAATCATACTAATTATCAAAACTGAATGACGTACCAAAATATTCAATTTGAATTTTAGTGAAAAATGACAAAATAACTAGAAATCATTTTGCAAAAATCATACGGACGGGGTAGAATGCCATCCCAAGTGATTTACATGTTTCTGGTGGCGATGAAGGGTCTCGGTCAAGGCGCTTTAGAAGCAATGCTGAAGGCAAACAAACTGCTAAATGCTATATCTGAACGCAAAGCCTGGATTTTTTTACTGTAGGACTATTTGAAGTTTAGCAATTGATAGAGTAAAGGTCTCAATGTCCGTGGTACGTATGTAGAAAAATTAAATTACGTCTTTTCTTCAATGTCTCATTTTGTTTTTTGACTTTCATGCACAACTCTGACTGCAGTCAACAGGGAAAACTAATTTTCTAACTCATTATCGTAATGTGCACACTGCACACACTCACACACACACAAGTCAAATCAGATCCATAAAAGAAAATCAATTCCCCCTGCTTTTATTTGAGATAAACATTATTAAGGCACAAAACATCTGAACTGGAATGATTTTTTTCCCTAATAACTAACATTTCAGAAATTAAGCTAGAAATGCTTTTCATAAGCAGTTTGTTGGAATATGTTCTGGAAAAA
The DNA here is from genome assembly GCA_038373865.1 of Uloborus plumipes. Classification (NCBI taxonomy): domain Eukaryota; kingdom Metazoa; phylum Arthropoda; class Arachnida; order Araneae; family Uloboridae; genus Uloborus; species Uloborus plumipes. The sequence continues at coordinate 102,712 of JAXGGA010000880.1, forward strand.
AATGAATTCAAAAACAAAATCGATACAGCAAAATAAAATCTCCTGGGAAAATAAAGATGTCAGAAAAAAATTATTCGTAATGAAAATGCCTCAGGAATCATTTCTATTAAATTTACTCTGTCAAAAGAAAAAAAAACCTTCTAAAGTATAACATTTTATAAAGTCTCATCAAATTACTCCTTATGCGAAAAATTTAAATTTTTTTAAAGAGTTTTTTAAGCTATAGTTAAATTTGAAGTTCGCTTATTAGTTTTCAAGGAACTTTTCTTTCGCAGTATTAGTTCCTTTGAGTGCCATTTTGTTAGCTGATTCATAGGGCGCTGTTATTAAAATAGCAAAATGATAATAAAAGTATGAATTTCGTCTCAGAAGTTTTTTCTGAAATCCTTTAGCCAATTTTAATTGGATAAATTTATGTATCAAAGAAAATGAAGATTCCTATAAAAACTAAAAGTGAAGTTCCTCTCAGTAATCATTAATAAGTACTGTAACGGCACTAGGTTGTTGCATAAAAAAGTTTTAAAACTTTTAAAGTAAGAAATAGTATGCATCTTCTGAAATCCTTTCTTCGAGATAGTGATTAATCGCTGTAGGATATAAAAATGTAAGCACTCTTAAAATGACAAACTTTTTATCTCTTCTAGATCAACTTTGGCAGCAGCTAATTATTGCCAGACGATCTTTTTTTCATCTTCACATTTATTCTAAAAAGAAGTCTTAAAATGTATAATTAAAAAAGGAAAGAGTATATTGTGGTTTATAATCCTTTAAAGATAAAAATTGGGATTTATTCATGGTTTGAAGCCAAGTTCCTTTAACTAAGAAAAAAAAATAAATGTAATTATTTTTCTCCTCGTGTTATGCCAAATATGCGCTAAACCCATCAAAATTATAAAATATTTTTGAGTCATATTTTTGAGAGTTTTTTTAATATTTTCTTTGAGACATTATTAGAACAATTTTTCCTGCCAAATTGGCTATTCCCCCCCCCCCATTAAGCGGGCTCGACTGTAGTAGGTGTCTCGACTGACGGATATTTTGCATGCTAAAATTTTGGTTCAACTTTTTTTTATTTTTCATTTTTGTCATGCTAAATCTTAAAATGTTAATGTTTTGAATCTGCATTAACTTTTATTTTGCCTTTTATCCCCCCCCCTCCCTCCCCATAGCTTTTTTTTTCGACACTTACTACTATTTTTCCAGATCCACAACCATATCGCAACATTGCAAATATATTTAATGCAATTCAACATTCTAACTACGAAATTCATAAAGGGCAGAAATTCATTGTAGGAAGCTTCCTTGTAAGCAGAATCTACTATATATACTATCCACATGGTGTATTTAGCTAACCGCTATGTATTATTCAAAGAAAATTTTGAGCACGTTTCTACACTTTACTTCAAAAGCTTTCAATATCATCATTTAAAACAACAATATAATTTTTCAATAGGTTTCGAAAACAAGCTTGAAAAGAAACAATAACAAGCACTAGAATTCTACACTTAGCTAAGTTTACTCCTATTTTCCGGCCTTCCAGGAAGTATTTTGCTGCTCTAAATGCATTAAATGACCAATGTTTCAAAAATACATTTTAGATACTAATGCATTTATGGATAAACTCAAACTCAAATTGCCCTCCCTTAGAAATGTTTCACAATCGGTTCACATTTTATTGTCTTTTCTAAAATTGCCATGGAAATCGTCGTAGAAGAGCTTTAAGTTTACTTCTTTTATAAACAATAAAAACATATTTTTAAAAAGCATTGTAAAATACATCTTCTACAAAAGGGCATGCAGCTTGTTCAGGAGCATTTTGAATGGGTCTCAAATAAAGAATGAAGAGCTGCGAGGTGTTGGGAGCTATATAAGAGAAGGAGAAAGAGGAATAGAGTAAAAAAGGAGGGATAACTATAAATTTTATTTTCACAAACATGACCCAAGATTTTTTTTTTTTAATATTTAATGAAGACAGTATTCTAGTTATTTTTCTCAACAGTACCTCTCACGGCTGGTGAAAAAAAAATATAATGATTATTTCCTTCCTGTTTATGATCTGATATTTAAAGACCAAGCCTTGGTAACAACTAGCTTGTAATTGTTGTAAAAATAAATAAATAAAAATTCTACAAACACTCACTGGTAAATTTAGACCTGTACCATGGTGAATCTTTGGAAATCGTGTTTATTCCAATCAAGTAAAAGTTAAAAATCATTCCCCTCCAATTTTCCATGTTCTAAAAACCTTTTTAATTTTTAAAAATTAACAAATTCAGAAAGATCTTTTAAATACCACAGGTGCAATTTGCAGTTGATGATTTTTAAATAAAAAAGAACATGGATAGGAAATTCATTTAAACGAAACTATAATTTTAGACAAGGTTGAAAATTTATTTTTAATGATTTCTCAACTGAGTTCTTCTAGAAAAAAAAAAGAGAAGGAAAGAAAAGAAAACAAAATATTTTACTCCTGACTTCCTTCTTTATATGCGATCAAAATTGTCTTTCGAAACAATTAAGACCGGTAAACGACAAAACATTTCAGAAATTCATAGATATTGATGCACACATTGAAAATAAAGCACTATCATTATCGTATCGCTTCTGCTAATAGCCCCATTTTCGAAAAGTTATAATTTACTTTGAAGATAAATCACGTACTTTATTCACACCCGAAAGTTATTATGCATTAAAAAGTTGAAAAGTGCCCTCAGCAAGTTCAAACAGCATCTGCTATCACTGAGTGGATCTAATTACGCGCAGTAATGATAACAAATAACGAATGCTGCGTGAAAAGTTTTAGATTTAATACGAGTTTTAATTAAAGCGTCCTTATCAGCCCGGTTTATAAAGAGACGCGTAAGTATTTAGGGAATGTGCATGCGCCCGGTATTAAACTAATGTTTCATTGGAAATCGATGTCCTTAACGGCTCCGACATTCGAGGTATGTCAATGGCACAGATTTCACTTTCGAATGCGATAATTGTTTTGGATACTCTTTACTTTCTGGAAGCGAGTCCCATCACGCGCGACACTGGTTACACTAACTTGAGCTCCATTCTGGCAGTAATGGGGTACATTCAAGATCGAGCGAAACATGGAACCTCTGGAAGCTAAAAATGATAGTTAGTTCCAGAAGAAAGAGTTTTGATGATCAATAGCTAATTATTAATCTTGGAGGTGCACTTTAAGATTAAATTCGCCTACCAGGTAGAGGAGATAAGGCTACTTTCGTCTATATCAATGTTTAATGAAGCGCATCTAAGTATCTACCGCATTTTTCATTTTTATTTATTTTTTGATAAGACATATACAATATGCTATATTCTTATGAGACTTATCAAAGCAATGCGATGTTTATGATGAGACTCAAACACATCCAAGTGTTATGCTTTCGTGAGAACGAGACCAGAGAATTTGATTTTTACTACTACGCACAAAGTACTACATATTTTATGAGACACACTAATTAACGAAACTGAAAACTGAAAATAGTAGTTAATTCCAGAAGAAAGAGTTTTGATGATCAATAGTTAATTTTTATCTTGGAGGTGCACTTTAAAATTAAATTCGATTAACAGGTAAAGGGAAGATGAAACTGCTTTCTTCTATAATAATGCGTAATGAAGAGGAACTAAGTGCTGCATTTTTCAATGAGATATATTAAACGTGTTATACTTTTATGAGCAAGAGAAAAGTATTACGTTTTTGTGGGAACAAGACCAAAGAGTTACATTTTTACTATGAAAGTAGTTATGAGAGACACCAATTAACTACATTTTTTTAATAAAAGACTCCTATGAATTTCTTTTTTTATGAGAACTATAATTCTAATGAGGCGTATTAAATCACGATGTACGATTCTATCAGAAGCACCAGTGTACAACATTTTATAAATGTCACACTTTAGATGAAACACGCAAAGCACATTTTCTATGTGGCGCACTAAATCAATACATTTTGTTAAGATGCATCAAGTTTTTACAGTTTTTGACTAGACCCGCAATAAGCTCAGGCTCTGGTTATTGAACTTTCCAACTAAGCCGTAGACTAGGGCCCTGCTTTTTCAAGTACCTCTAAATGGCAGAAATTGTTTTAACCAGTGGCTAAAACCAGACGGTTTGACCAAGGACCCTTTTGACTACGGAAAGTGTGGGGGGGGGGGGGGGCACCGAAAAAGTTTTTGGCCGAGTCTCTCCTGATATATTATAGGGGAAACACGGCTAAACAGTATTCATTTTTCAATGCGATACACCATTTTTATGAAGCTCAATAAAAAGCTAGCTTTTTCTATCAGAAATAATAAATTACCCACTATTTTATGAGTCTCACAAAAGTTCTATTTTTGATCATCCAAAAACAACGCTAAATTGCGTTGTTGAAGTATAAAGTGCAAAAATGGGTTAATTCTACATTCTAAGATTTTAGAAAATAGTGCAGTATATCCTCAGAGTATGTTTTTTTTATTATATCATCAATTGCCATAAAAAATATGTATAGTTCGAATAATTTCATACCATCTTGTGTAATTATTATCTTGCAACATTATAATTATCCAGACAGCACCATATGAGTTACTGCCTTTCTCTGAAGATTTTTTCAACGACTTATTTTTTACTTTTCGTTTCCATTTTCTTGTCATAAACTTAAAAAAAATCAAACTCCATCTAAAATCTCAACCGAATCCATATAAAACTATGATACTTCAATTATTTCCAGTTCACAGTAAAATTTAATATTTTTTAAGTCAAAACAAATATTTATTTATTTTTAGTATACCTTTATACAAAAGTGAGGAACATAATTCCTTTCGCCAAGCTCTTAAGATGCATAACTTAATAAAATTGTTTATAAAAATCCATTATTGTCTACCTTTATGTCCCTCAAATGTCAGACGCAGTTCCCATGTAAAATTCATCAACGTCAACCGCGGTCAAAAAGAGTTTGTTGAAAGTGAATTTTTTTCCTAATTCGAGGAAAAATCATTTATTTTTACAGCTAAGAAACTCAAGATTCGTGTAACAAAAATAAATAAATAAAAGTTGCACATGCTAATAAAACACCAACTAATTACTTTAACTTTTTGCTTGTAAACATCAGTTTCAAAAATTGCCTTGGGCAACTTAAAAAGAATATCAGAACAAAGCACTAAACTCCCGGCTTTTGTTTATTTTGCAGTCGATATTTCTGCCGAAAACGACGATTTTCCGGTTATTTGCCAGAACTGTGGAGTCGGAGTCAGATCGATTTTTGGCCAAAAGAGTCGGAGTTGTTAAAAAACATGCTTACTCCGACTCCAACTCCGGGATTTTTTTTCCCGTTTTGATTGACCCTCTTTCCTTTTTTAAACCGAATTTTACTTCAAAATCCGCAGTACAAAAGTACATACATGAAACTTCAACACATTGCTATGGGGCCCGGATTATCTTTCTACCTCCACCAGTTCTCTTTTCAAACATGGTTTTTCGTCAATTTTAGAGAATCTATGATGAAGGAGGTTCGAAGAGTTTTCCCAAAAGTGTTTGAAATTGACGTCCTAAGATGCGATTGTAAGCTTATCTTTGATGACATTAGGTGAATGTACAGATTTCAGATCTCTTCCTAAAAAATGTTTCGCTCAGGACCGCAATTTCAAACTTTTCTAGGGGGGGGGGGGGGGGGAGGGGGATAAAGTTAATTAAAAACTATTTTTTTCCTCGTTAACAGAAAATCGAACGACCTGGGGGTTTTTTTCGGGTGACCGGATTTTGTATGCATAGTTATAGCATATTCTATTTTTGTTGCGTGCTGTCGCCAAAAATCAAATTTTATAGCGAAAAATATTGAAAATGCATGAAAACAAAAACCATTCGTGTTTCTATTTAGATGTGAAAGCTTTGTTTGCGTGAATAAAAAAATTTTTGTGCACATTTTTTAAACTTTTAGTGGATATTTTGATGATTTTATGCCGCATATAATTCGGGCACTACACATGACAAATGTATCGATATCGCTTCGCTTTCTAATTGATTTTAAACAATCATTTGAAATTCATAGGAGAGGATACAAAGCCAAAAAAAAAAAACGCTAAGAGTTTTATAAATAGAAATTTTATTCAACAAATGTTGTACATGAGAAGTAAATAGAAGGGAAGTTTCATATGCGAGCCGAGAGGGCAGATTTACTAATACCACAAATTCCCGAGGTAGAAACACATTTTTCATATCGTCTTAAAATATGTAGAACGCCATAAAAATGTCTCAAAGATCACATTTCTCAGCTAAAGCTGACGGATGTTTTTCCAGATCAGTGCTTGGGAATGTTGCGAGAAATGTGTTTCAAAATGTATGAGAAATGCATCAGAGAAATATGAAACTTAAAATGCATTTCTTAAAAAATCCATTTAATGTCTCGTGGGACACATTTATATGTGTACACCGAGGTTTTCGTTTCTGAAATATCGTAATTTTATGTTATGTTGTGTTATACACACTGCCTTCACAAATTCGCAATATTCGTTAAAATTAAGGGCGGGTCATACTTTAGAAGGCTCAAAAAATTGATATTTTGGGGATTCTTTTTGGATTAAAAAAAGCAAGTCTATCGAATTTTTTGCTGAACATAGAGGGAAAATTTGAGAGAAAAATATTCATATGCAACCGATTTTTACGTACATTCGTGCAACTGCTGTTTTCAATCGACGAGACAATTGGAGCTCGTCATTTTTATCTGAAACAAACAAACAAAAAAAAAAAAAAACACCATTTTAATTTTCATATATTATTCTACTGTATGTTCGAAAAAAACTAAAAATATTATTAAACTTGAATGTTTCCTCAGGTTTGAAAAATTTTATTTACAAAATATCATTTCAACTTGCTAAAAAAATATCGCTTCTGATTTTCTTTTCCTCCTTCGTGACTATTTTTAGTTCAAATAGAAGAAAAATATGTGAAAATTTAAATAGTGTTTTTTTTTCCAGATGAATATTACGAGCTCCATCGTCCCGCCGATTTAAAACAGCAGTTGTAGGAATGTGCATAAAAATCGGTTGCATGCGAATATTTTTCTTTAAAAAAAGTTTTTCCCATGTTCAGACATACAATAAAATAATCTAAAAAGTTCGCTCCTAAAAAAATTCCCCAAAATTTTTTTTCACCTGCTTTCAGCAAAAAATTAACATCCAATTAACATTTTGCCCACTTTAAATGGAATATTTTTTAAGGAGAGATTTCTTTGGTGAAATGACAAACTTTCGCTTGCTTTGTTAAAAGAGACAGTTCGACAGCTCTGTCGATGGAATGATAGCAATTTTAACCGAATGGTCCACATCAGCTTGGGTTGTGTATTTTTTTTTTTTTTATTTTTTAATCAAGCACTTTGTGTAAAATACACTTTTAAATCATTTTCTCTATTAGTTTGTAAGTTGATGAATCGTATAATTTTCTACGTGGAAAATAATTTATTGGCGTTCTAGTTAATTATTTTGAGAGCAATGCTACAAATTTTGAGCACAAATGCTTCACATGAGTGAGCTAGTAATACAAGCTTTTAATTTGTTTTAACAAACACATTAAAAAGCATGTTGTATTTTCCTGTGAAAAATGAGTTTGAATCTAGGTTGCTAAAAATTATATATACTCTTGAATTTTCTCTTCAAGAGCTTCCAAGTCTTTCTCATTTAATTAGTTCTGTTTAACTCCAAACTTTTCAAGAAAAATTTTTAATGCAAATTTCATTTTATTTCAACCAAAATGTTAGGAATTTTCTTTTTCCTTCCATTAAAAAGCATAGTTTTCTTTAATTGACAACTTTTGAAATGATAAGATTCACCACAGCTCATTAATTTCATGAGAAACTTATTTATGGTCAAATTTAAATTTTGAGAAAAACACTAAGCCTGTTATGTTTTAATTGAGCAAACCTTTATTTGAATTTTCTCAAAACATCTTATTTCTTAAAAATTAAACTAAAGGTAAATAAATTTATGTTCAGCAGATGCGAGCAGGTTAATATTAGTTTCAATTTATTCTTTATTAATTATTTCTTTCTCTTTTCCATTTTAAAAATAACTTTTTTGCAAACTTTTTGACGTAAACAAAATCTTTTAAATGATTCATAATTAAATTTCAGCTGGAAGTTTGCTTCCAAAACTTATTTTGATTAATATTGCTTTTCCAATGAGTTTACTATTTGATGTATGTCAGTGGTTCTTTTTAATCATGATTATTACTCGGTACTTGACCAGACCAAAGTGTTGCTTGGCCTGTCTCTATACCAGGGGTGGCCATCCTTTTTAGGGAGAGTGCCACTATCTGGAGAGAAAAAGCTCAGCATGCCACATTGTATTTTTCCAACAAACTGAAAATTTTTATAAGTTAAAAATAGATTTTAGGTTAGCTGAATATGTAATTCTTATTCAAATGAAACATTTTTTCTTGTAAATCTTAGCAATTGAAATCTAATTGATAATAAAGATAAAACAAGTCCGAACTTAAGAGTTATCGTTAATAAACTTTTATAAGTTCTGTCAGTTGGCTTATGAATAAAAAAGAAACAAATAACATCAAACATTCTATTTTAAAAATTAAACAGTCTGAACTTAATGTGGTTTATGAGTATGTATCTTTTTTACCAAGTCTTTAGTTTTAGGATTAGTTCTTGAGAATCCAAAGAAATTTAAGTGTTTTAAGTGCTATCAATATTTAACGGCATTTAGATTTTTCTACATTCATAACAAAAAATATTTGTTTAGGAGCGTATTTTGAACCAAATCTACAACTGCATCAAACGGCTAAAGAGTGTAAATGTTTTAAAAAATTTTGTTGATACAAAATTTCCAAATTTCTACATAATGTAGATGAAGTAAGATCTTACATTTGATTACCAATGCAAAAGGTCAGTAATTCTGATTTGAATTTCAGAAGGGTAACAAGTAGTGTCTTGCAGAGAAATAGGCAAATAATTTGAAAAGATCAGCATTTTTTTTTTTTTTTTTATGATCCTAAAAATCATCGAACCTAACACTGAATGTATACTTAAAATAGGTGTAAAATTTTCTCCATATATCATTGGAAAATTATTAAATTTGGGTTGATACCATGGGTGCAAGTTCAGTGATGTGTTCAAGAGGGAAAATATTTTGAGGCCCCCCCCCCTCCTTGCGTACTTAAGGATATATGTTCTTTTTATATTGTTTATTTTAACTTTGTCAATTTTTGAATATTAGTGCTAAATTTGAATATTTTGAGCTTTTATTTTTGTAACAACGTGAGTCTCCGTTTAAGTGCAGTATTTCAAGCCTTTTGTTTGTGTGTAGCAAAAGGAAGGGGGCGGCTCTCCTTGGTGCATTTTCTAAATCGTGGCTCCGAAAACGTAAAATTGAATGAACGCCAACGATATGGAAGAGAGGGGTATCGGGGGCTCCCCCGGAGTTTTTGAAAAAGTATAGTGAACTGTCACTTATACACCGCCTCATTTATGCGCCTTTTTCACTTATACGATTTTCAAAGGTCCCAGTGCATTCCATAGCAAAATAATGGTAACATCATTCGTTTATGAGTCGCTCTAAAGATAAGAATTTCACTTCTGCGCCGAATTTTTCGTAAAATGTAAAAAAATAATTAATTTTCTTTAAAAATAAGCATGTTTCTTCACTTTCTTCTTTAATGTTTCGCCTTTATTGCTCACGGAAGATATTTTTTCCTCACCAACTACTGTTTGGGAGGGACAATTATCTATTATAGATCGTTTTAAAGGTTACAGTTTGTGATTAGGTATGCTACAATTTTTGTTTTCTCTTTACCACTGTAGTTACGTTACAGTTGTTGCCAAACCGTAGTAATATGTCCCTTTTCTACAGAAACATTCTAATTCATGCTCTCATTAGAACTTATGTTGCGTTTTAGATCTTTAAATAGGCTTGTTCACTTATGCATCTCTTTCAGTTAAGCGCCTTTTTTCTGTTGGTCCCTTGGGCCGGCGCATAAGTGAGAGTTCACTGTAAGTCCTAAATACGCGATTATCGGTCATTTTGGTAACGTAAAAGGAAGGAATGGGGTTCAGGTGCTCTCTTACAGTAATTTTTTGAAACTGTAGATTCCAAAATTGCAATTCAGGCTATCGCAAAAATATTACAAAGAGGACGGTTGAGGGTTCTCAGAATTTTTTTGGAATTGAAATTTATTTATTTTTTAACATTGAGAAAAAAAATTTCTTATTAACTAAAAACTGAAGAAAGTCATTAAATTTTCTTTCCGTCCCAAGCTCCGTTTCTGATATCTCATCAAGACGGAAATCCGTCTTGAGACGGAAGGTCTTGCATCCATGGTTGATACTTTCAGTATTAAATTTAATGTTTTATTCCTCTTTCTCTAAAGTAGAGAGAAAGAAACTAAAGTTTCATCATAAAAGAATGTAGATGGCCTATACTAGTTTAAGAAACTTTTTTTGTTCTATGTTAAATTTAAATTGCTTAAACGCCAGATAATAAGAGATGACATAACTAAATTCATTTGCTATTCTTTATTCCTAAGTAGCAAGTCCTCATTGCTTTCCTTCCAGACATTTTAAAAAACACACTCCCTAAAATAGTAAAATCTTATGACAATTTTTTCTTTGGATAGCTATTGCACATTTCAATGAAGGAGTAACTTGCCATGCTCTCCTCTTTCGCCTGGGAAAAGTCCCCAAAACATTCAGAGCTCTAATTCGTAGTTTGTTAATACAGTGAACTCTACAGGGTCACCAGCAGAGAAAAAGTCTCATTCTTTGGCAAGGAGTTTGTGATGAATAGTTCGATGATACTTTTGAAGTTTTTTCCCCAAATTATTTTCAAGTAATGTAATAAAAACAATTTAGAATCTTCATTTGTGCAACCATACCGAATTTGTCTAATCTGGTTTCTTAATTTTACTTGCAGAGTTAACTTTAAAAAAAAAAAAAATTCATCACCTGTAGCTGAAACTATTGCAGATCAAGAATCCATTGAAAGTTTCATTCGTGTCAAGCACAAATATGCTTGCTTTACAAAGCATTATCTATAGCGTCACAACTTTCGTTGGATGTCTGAAGCTAACGCTAAGAAGTACTTCGCAATATTGTAGGTAAGACAATCTGTACGCCAGCCTCCTAACACTTAATCATCACAATATCATTATATTTATCAGTTCAAGGGTTTTAGTTTTTATCAGTATTTTTGAGACCGACATTTTCTCCTCAATTTTGGATTTTTTTCAAAAAGTCATCGCGTGCCACTGTTACTGCTGTGCCACATTGTAGCATGCGTGCCGCAGGTTGGCTACCCTTGCTCTATACTATGCATTTAGCTCTGTACTTAGGGCAAAATATTGATTTCTTTTTTAACAGCCGATTTTTCTTAGTTAGTACTTGTATATTTTACAAATATTTATTGCCAATAATTTGTTTTTTAACCTGATTTTCATTCTATTTTTTCCATATCAACTGCTTAGTTGCTAACTTGGGAAAATCTCATTACGAGTGGCTTAAATAGCAACGCGGGAACCCCTGCGGCAAAAGGAGAGGGTGCACAATCCAGGGAAAAACAATTTTAAAAAAATGAATGTACACATTCTGGTCATTAGTCGCGTGTTGTGCAGCCAAATATTTTGATTCCCCCTAGCTCTCGAACCCTAATGTTTATTTGACACTTTTAAGTAATGGATCCCATTTAAGTTTTTTTCTTCTGACTTATCCTAACAAACCAGAAAGACAAAGCTGAGTAGCCGAAGGCAGAAAGGATAATAGCTAGTATTAATTCAATTTCAACTTGAGCTAAAAGAATTATGAAAATAATTGTACTACTATTTAAGTCTATGCCCGATAAATCTGAATAAAAATGAACTAATTGTTTTTCATGTTAAATTATTGGTTTAAATTGCATAATTATTAATTATTATTATTATTATTTTGAGCTTATTTTTATTAATCTATACATGGTATGGGTAGAAAGTAAGTACTATGTACTTCATTTAACAAAGTACTTAGAATCCCTGTGGCAGAATTTTTTTAAGCTCTCTGCGACAAATTTTCTAGAACCAATTTCTTTCTGCAACACTAGAATACTCTTCAATAATAAATATATATGCAACCCTCTTACAGTAACACAAGGTGTTTATATTTATAAAAATGTTAACATTAATACTGTAGATTCATAAGTTTTTTTTTTCCTGTGGCAGTTATACATTTTTTTTTCTTAGCCTTTCCCCCCCCCCCCCCCCAATCGCAAAAATCTTTCTGCACACCGTGTCCTTGATTCTGCGAATATGTCGCCAGCTTTCTGCCACAGTCCTTAGAATACTGAAAATATGTGAATATAAAAATAAACTTTAAAATGCATTGCAACAAACAAAACTGCTGCTTGTGCCCCCCCCCCCCCAGAAACTTGTCATTTATTGAAACATGAAAAATTTCATGACAATGAGTGTACTTAGTGTACTCTGTGACATTACAGTTTAGTTGTGTAATAGGAATGCATAAAATGTGCGCCATCATAGGTTTCTGGTAGGGTTGATTTTGCCGGCAAAATTATATTTTTGCCAGGACAGTTTCAAATACTGGAAAAAACCTGGTACAAATGGAAAAAACTGACAAAAATTAGAAAAAATTGCTGGATATCAAAATAATTTGAAAGTAAAGTCACAGAAAATCAATTCAGAATTTTGTTGATATTAATTCAAAAATTAAAATACTTTCAAATAATTCTTTAGGAAAAAAAACTTGAAATCGATTGAAAAAAATGTTTAAAAACTTTTTTTTGCTATTCAGTTTTAGAAAAACAAAATATATTCTAATTCTAGTTTAGACAATTCAATTGAATTTGATGAGAGTATACTATTTTATGAAATTTTCATAATTGGTTATTTATATTTTAATACGAGTTAAACAACTGTTTTTTCATCTCATCTCAGAGCAACAATGAGACAATTAATCCTCAGAACAGTAGTAAGATGGCCAGGCCAGTCATATGGTGGGGTCAGAAGGAGAAAATTGCCCCTCCTCCTCCAATTTACAGAAATTTATTGCGTTTACAAACAAATGGTTATACAGGGTTCATACTCAAATTTGAAAATTAAAAGTAAGGAATTTTTAAGGAGTTTTGCAGGAGCTCATTTCAATTTTTAAGGAGTGTTTTCTTGTTGAAAGACGCATTTTTTAACAACATATTTAAAAAAAAAAAAAAAATCTCAAGTTTTATATTATTTATTTTTTCCAACAATATATTGAGTTAAACACTGAATTGCTTCTTGCACTAAAACTGCTTCTTGAATATTAGCCGACTCTAAATAAAATTCAAATAACAAAGGGGAGGGTGGTAACCATAGAAAAATATTTTATTTTGAGAATGAATTATGAAAAAATCACTAAAAAATTTAAAAGAAAAAGAGAGAGAGAGACCAATTGAAAATAAGTACTTTCTCAAAAACAAGACACTTGTTATAAATTTCACAAGTCTTGTACCATTAATTTTTTCCACAATACATTGCATAACACATTGAATTTAAAGTCAAAAATATTTATTTACTGCTTCTTGAATATTAGTCGACTTAAAATAAAATTCAAATTAAAAAATATTTTATTTTGAAAATAAATTGTTTAAAAAGTTAAATAAAAATATTAATAAGTTAATATTTTTATTTTAATAATTATAGATAAGATAGTAGAGGCCAAAATAACTTTCAAATTCCTTAAAATTTTTGACGATTGACACTCGTAAAGAGCACAGAATTTCGCTAAAAACTATTCAACTTAATGATTTAAACAAAAAAATAAAATGAAATTTTAATTTTTTACTTCTTGACAGAGAATAGTAAACATCATAAAAGCAAAAAGTACTATTCCAATGGCGGATGCAAAGAGATCGCGATTTTCATAATAAACACGTTAAACAAACAAAATAGAAGAAAATGGCATATTTAATGATTTTTTAAAGTAAAATTAGCATAATTTACATTTCAAAGCTCAATGATGAACATATTATTAATAGAAATCAACGTAATTGAAGCCAAATTTAAACTAAAAGTGATTTCAATTTAAATTTTTTGACTATCATAGGGAGACCCGAATTTTGCTTGAAAAAAGCTTATTTTCAATTTTAATAGAAATAAAAAGACATTTTACTTATTTTCCCCTTTGCAAAGTAAAGTAAACATCAAAAATCAGGAAAATTTGATTCTCAAACCGGATGCAAAGGGATTGCATCATTGAAATTGAAGGCATCAAAAATATAAAAACGGCAAATAAAAGAATGTATTAACGCAAAACAATTTTAGAATGTCATTTTAGCAGATCTAGATAATGCAAATTATTAATTATTATTGATATAATTGTGCTAAATTTGGAGTAAGTATAAAAATTTCGGATGTGGGAAGATAAAAGCATAGCGAAAAATACTGGATTTCCTGTTTCAACTCACGAAAAATACAGGATTTCAGGTATAATATCCGAACAAAATTCACCCTTTGGGATTAGTGGTAGAAGAAAATACTTAACAGAAAAAAAAAAAACATGCATAAACAGAATTAAAAATAAGGACTTTGTAAGGAGATAATAGCAAAATTCAGGAGTTTTAAGGGCCCTTATTTTCTTTTGTTAAAAAGCAGGAGTTTATAAGGAGTTTGTAAGGAGCGTACAAACCCTGTTATAGCTTTGGTTGATTTTTTGCCTGAATCCCTAATTCTCAATAAATTTAAGACTTTAAATGCTAAAAAAAGCTGATGTTTTACATCAACAAACTATATGTAAATGGAATTGAAAAAGTTTATTGAAGATTGTAATTTAGTATTTTATTATAGGACAGTTAGTATAGAAATGTATCAAACTTGAGATAATTTTACTAAAAATCAGTGTTACCATAAGTTCCCCAAAAATATTTATAATGGATGTAGATTTACATTATATTATCACTAACAAATTCAAAGAAGGTAATTGAAGCAACATTTTTCTAGAAAATATTTGAAAAATTATGTCTGTCTGTAATTTGGAATTTAGCTATTCACATTTGGCCTTTTTGTTTGGCGAAGAATGAACAGTTTCCTTATTTTGTTCCTGGAAAAACTTTAAAATGGGTGTGCCTTGTTCCTGAATGTTTCTTTCCCATTGCTTAATTTTATCAGCATCTGTTATTTGAAACGAAACAGATCTACGCTTCTCCGTGATAACAGCACTATTTTCTTCAATTTTAGTAAGCAAACCTTTCAGCAGCTGATTATACTTCGGAACTTTACATTTCTTGATAAACTGTTTAATTTGTAGAACTGCTGGCAAAGCGAGCTCTGGAAAACCAATGGTGTGAGAGTAGACTTTAAAATATTCCAAAAGTAAGCAATGAACTTCATTAATGCAGCTATCTTGAAATGCTGCTTCCGACAGTTTTGATTTTCCGACTTTTAATGAACAGGAAAAGTCTTGAGGTTTGACACTAAATGACAGCTTTTTATTGTAATCGGACAGAGTCAGTATTTCCAATATGAAAGGAATGGTGGGTATAAAGACATTCATTTTTTCAGACATTTGGATTAAAGCTTTGACCAGATGAATACGTAAGGGGATGTATTTGCTTGTTGGTATCAAAGTGATAGTACCAGTAATGGTTTGCACTAAAGGATAAACAAGAGTCTTGAGGGCTTCTTGGTCATACAGACGACATAATACATGTGCCCATAACAAAAGGCAGTGAATGTACTGCCAGTTGTAAACTGTTTGATATGCTTCTTGCTTCTTAATGGTGATGGCATTACGGAGGTGAATTGCCAGTTGTCGGATATAAATGAAAGCGTGTTCATATGCTGCTTCCGGATACAGAGAGTATACTTCCGTAAGTGAACGCTTCATGAAGTTTATCGTAGGCCATGTGTTTGGAGACGTAAACTTTGTGTTTTTTACATAAGAAAAGTACATGTGCTTTAAAATTTGCCCCATGTATTCTTTCGGCAACCGCTTGGATGCTCTCACTACTATAATCAAGCTTAAAACACGCACAGTTTCTTCTTCACAACACCACATAGTAATCATCTTCTTCAGAAGGAGACGACATAATTTCATATATTTAGAATAAAATGGAAGAAGATGAACGATGTGCTTCAGAAACAGAACTAAACCAGATGGTTCCTTCAGAGCAGCAAGCATTTTCAATACATCGATTAAATATTGTTTTACAACCGTCTTCGTTTTATACCATACTTTGGATTTCGTCACGTCTACGTTTTTAACATCGGCCGGCAACTTTAGTATGGAGTAGAGAGCGGGTACTAAATCTACGAGGCATAATTTCATCACGTCATTAAACAAATCATTATTGGACAAGTCGACTTTTTCATTGCTGTTATCGATTTGATGAATGAGTGTTTTAAATGCATTAACTAATTCTTTAACAAGTTTCTTTGATGGAGAACTTTTTATATTTTCGCCAATAAATTTTAATTTCGCAGCACTTAAGACTGCTTTAGATGCTTTGCTTGTAGTTTGCTCATCCTCTTCAGATTCTTTGGTGTCACTTTCGTCATCGGACTCTCCAAACTTGAGCAGTTCCTCATCATTTTCTTTAAGAAATTCATAAAACTCTGGATCTTTTGATTTCAGTCTCTTTAAAGCTTCTGAATGAGCAGTAGCATAATCACCTTCAGCTTCACTGTCTGACATGATTTTGATTCTTTAAACGTAAATATAAATTTACAACTCACAAAAAAAAATCCACACGTGCTCATCAAAAAGATCAAAACATGAAGCTGTCAAAGGTTTAGGTGTTTCTCTTCTGACAGTTACACAAGTACTTTATGGGGATCACTTAACTTACGTGAAGATTCGAACTATTTTGTACATGATATGCTTATAAAGAAATTAAAAACCTGATTAAGTTTGAAAGCAGTAAAGTTGAGCTGAGATTATGAATTCAGTTTAAAGATGTCAGTGAATATTTTTTCAACCGCAACCGTAGTTTTTCCTGGCAACTGGCACTTCTTCGTTCTTTGCACTTCTACGACGAGAGTGCCGGTTGTTTCTATGAACTTATTTTTATCCTGCTACTTACAAAAAATATTTAAAGAGCATGGCGGAGAAAAATTCCTCTGCTTTATTTGTATGTCTTGGTCAGTACTGCTTTCTTATCAATCCAAAATTTTGCATTGGTGCTTTATTTTCCCCTTGTAATGCAGGAGCACTCTAGGCAAACAAACCAGTTAATTGAAGATCGCATCTTGTCTACATAGAAACATTGAAATTGATTCAGAAAAAAAAACATTCAATTCAGGATTTTGGTAGATTTCGTTCGTTTTCGTATTTCTTCCCAACTTGTGAAAATTATTGCGTGTCCATGAGCAATATTATCATTAAATGCATTAGTACTATCAGGCTTATCGCAAAGTGAATTGAGCTTCACGCAGTAAAATTGCAATATTTATAAGAATTAACCATTATTGGGATCGCAGGGGTCTTCATAGGTTGTCAAAAGTATTCTATTTTAAATAATGATAAATGTTTCACATAATTTCATGATAGACATAAGAGGCCCCAAGATTGTATTGCGACCTGTCATTAAACTTGTAAATCCGCCACTGTTTGAAATAGTCATTTATTGAAATTGAAATATTTATCTTCGTTTTTAGGTAATATATGTCGTTCACCTATTGCAGAAGCAGTTTTTACTCATTATGTTAAAGAACGAAATTTAAGTGAAAAAGTAAGTAACCAGAACTTGTCTCTTTTAAGCACATTTTTGTCCATATTCATGCACACAGATCTCTTCTCTGTAAGCTGCCATATTTTCAATGAGAAGAAAGAACGTAACTTAGAAATATTAATAGAAAACATAAATTGCAAATTGTTGTATTCATGTATTAGTGTTTAATGAACTTATCTCATGATTTATCACAGCCCTAATTCCTGCCATAAAATGCTTTGCATTGATGTCTCATTCACAGCAAAACTTCATGTTGATGGTCGCCTTCATATGTTTGCTGTCAAGATGTCATTTCAGTGAACTTTTGTTATGTTCTTTTTTTTTTAAAAGAAAGAAAGGAAAAATAATTTACTGGAAGCAACATTGGAAAGCATTTAACACATTAAGATCAAATAGACAGAATTTTTCACGATTGAAAACATAGGCCTTTAGCAATGAAACATTTTTTAAAAGTATGTAGTATTTTTCAAAATGGCGGATTTAATTATTACTATCATTCATTTTCATATTTTTCAATTTTTTCATACCGTGGTTAATAACAATTATTAGGTTTGCTGAATCAGCTACGAGGGTCTGCTGTCCACTCACTTGTGTGAAAATTGAAATTTTCCAATCTACTTTTTTTCTCTACAAAGTTCTAAAATTTTCGGGCAATTTTATTTGGTGTGTGTAATTTAAAATCTTGTCAGGAAAACCTTTTTTTACACCTTCTCCCCCCCCCCCCGAGTAAAAAATAAACTTTCTGAAAAAAAAGTTTACAATTTTTTTATTTCTTTGTTTTTTTTTTCATTTTGCAACACAAGAAACTAATTTCACTCGCGGGCTGCACATCATTACGCAACAAGCCGCAGGTTGTGCACCCTTACCTTAGCACAGGAGTGGCCAACTTTTTTGGGAAAAGTGCCACTTTCGGGAAAAGAAATATTTCGCGTGCCACTTTGAATTTTTTAATGACAAAAAAGGGATTTTTATTAAATTTATGAGCTGATTGTGTAATTTTTACTCAAATACTATATTATTTCTCTGAGTTTGAGCAGTGAAGAAGCTCTGTGCAGGGAAAACTCGTTTTTTGCTATCTTTGATCAGGTTATGGAAACGGTAAATTGGTAGGGGCTCTCTCTTTCTGGAAAATTTTCGACATTGAAGTTTGAAAAGTACAATTGTAGACTGTCACATAGAGCAAAACCTG
The DNA here is from genome assembly GCA_038373865.1 of Uloborus plumipes. Taxonomy (NCBI): domain Eukaryota; kingdom Metazoa; phylum Arthropoda; class Arachnida; order Araneae; family Uloboridae; genus Uloborus; species Uloborus plumipes. The sequence continues at coordinate 121,576 of JAXGGA010000880.1, forward strand.
AATGATGTTATCAAGTTCATCTCTTCTAAAGCGTGTTCGAAATCGTCCTAAAAATGATTTTAGGTTTTATTTGAAAACGATAGGAGAAAGGTACCTTTCAGGGTTTTCATTGAAATCTTTCGCGACATTGTGTGAAGTAATTTTTGAGTAGTCATTGAGAACGAAAGGTTCAGGTCTAGGCCATATCTGCAGACTTTAAATAAGAGGGAAAATGTAGAGATATCCTTCGAAGAGTTTTCAAAACTGAAATCGTAAACACGTATAGTTGAACCGCAAAGAGATGGTGGAGCGACTGAAAGCGGAAACGGACCACTTCATTTTGAAATAGGTTAGATCTGCTGGAACGCATAAGCAGTGAAGTTTTGCTTTCTCGCTAATCCAACCTATTTTTAAATGAAGTGGTCCATTTCCAATCGACCCACCATCTCTTCGCTGTTTAACTTGAATTTCACGGCATCTTTTGTAGTAACGTTTGGGAAACTGTGAGTTCGGCAGCTCTTCACAAGAAAGTTTTCTAAATTAAAGTCTGTAAATAAATTTTAGACTATCTTTTGAGATATTGGAGGAAGTAGTGCTTGCTCTTCCATTAATAGTTTCAAAATTGAAAACTAAAAGATGCATTCTTAGATTGTTTAAGAGAGTTCGAGGGTCCCTCCAGAAATGTTTCCATTTTTAGGCTCTTACGATGCAATTCGTGTAATAGTTGATGATGTTAAGGAAAAGGTTGGGAGATTCGAAGGCTCCTTCGTTTAAAAACATATACACAAAGTTGGCGACGTCAGACAAGGAAAAGGGGAATCTGCACTGCAATCTTTTTGAAATAGAAGTTTCAAAAATGTCATTTTAGGATACATTTGGCTAATTTAAGAGAAGAGATAGAAAAGCGGCTTTTCTCTGGAAATGTTTAGAATTTATGCACTAAAATGCATTTCTAAACATAGGGATCTTAGGAAAGGAAGTGGGGGTCGGAACACTTCTCCAGAAATTTTCTGCAATAAGAGGGTGAAAAACGTAATTTTAAGAATTTTTTGGACTCCTAGAGAGTTTATGACACATTTTTAGAACCACATTTGGGCTTTCGATACCCTTAAGTTTTGCTGCCCAAAGCTAGGGCCCCCTTGCTCTCTCCTAGATCCGACAGTGGCTAACAGTTAACAGGGGTCTGTCCATGATTCTTCACAGGGTCCGTTTTTTGTGAAAAACTAAGTAATTTTGTGAAAAATCAAATAATTTTGTGAAAATCAAACTTAAAAAAAAAAAAAGCAAAAAAAAAAATAAATAAATAAATGCAAAAACAAAAATTCTTTTTAAATTTAATGAAAAATAAAAATACATTTCATTTATTTTCCTCTTAAAAAGGCTTATTAAACATCAAAAATGTGAAAAATCCGATTCCTATAGAGATTGCAGTATTCAAAGTGATGGCATCAAAAACATAAGAATGGAATATAAATGAATTTATTTTGGCATTTTTTTTTACAATTGCATTTTAAAGGTCTATGATAAACAAATTATTAATGTCTGTTAATACAATTAATGCAAAAATAAAATGAAACGATCCATTCAGCATTTAGACTCACAAAAGATCAGTTAATTTTGCTTCAAAAAATTTAAAATAGTGATTTGAACAAAAAATAAAGCGAATTTTCATTTATTTGTCTCCTAAAAGAGTAATTAGCTTGAAAATAAGTAAAATTCGATTTTCATATCGGATGCAGAGATCACATTCTTCAAAATGGAAGTATCAGAAGAAAAAAACGGTAAATTAATAATTTATTAAAGTCAAATAATTTTAAGAGTTACATTTCATCAGGTTTATATGAGTAATGTCATTAAGAGCAAGAATCTGAGAGAGTGTCACGCCTGTGATTCATAACCTCTCAGATTTTCTCCCAAAAATTACCAAATGTTTATTATCTTAATGAAAGACCAAATCCAGAATGTTTTGCTCTAAAGTTGAGTTGTTTAGTTTTTATGGATCCCTAAAGATGAAGGTGCGGCAACAAAATTAAGCGGATTTTCAAGACATGGAAGTTGCCGTGAGCCAAAACTCTTACCAGGAACTATTAAACTCCAATTTTCTTTTTGTATATGGAATATAGAAGGTTGATACTTTACAAAATGAATGTTAAATTTGTGATAAGTTGTTGCCGTAAGGTCAGTGAAGGCCCTCAAAACAAGGCATTTTTGACGTTTTTTAGCATTTTTGAGGTCCAAAAACAGTTTGTACATTTCAGTTGGCGCAGCAAAAGTAGTGTCGTTTGAAAGACCAGTGTAAGCACTTTAAAATAATGTATAAATAACCGAGGAAAGTTCAACGTGCTTTTAGTTGCGTAAGGCCGAAATATGAAAAATGTCATATTTTACCGATATTCAAACGGTCATAACTTCCTCTGCCAACAACACATTGAAATATTTTTTTTGCCAATGTCATACTCTATTCTTTGTCTTAACAGAACAGTTGAGAACTTTGAGGCGAAATGTGAAAAAATTTTTTACAAAAAATTTATTTTTTCCTGTACATTTTTTGTAAGTTTTGTAAGTAAGTATATTTTTTGTAAGTTGTTGCCTTACGGCAACAACTTACCACAAATTTAACATTCATTTTGTAAAGTTTCAACCTTCTATATTCTATATACAAAAAGAAAATTGGAGTTAAACAGTTCCTGGTAAGAGTTTTGGTTCACGGCAACTTCCATGTCTTGAAAATCCGCTTACTTTTTGATGCCGCACCTTCATCTTTAGGGGTCCATAAAAACAAAACAACTCAACTTTAGAGCAAAACATTCTGTATTTGGTCTTTCAATAAGATAATAAACATTTGGTAATTTTTGGGAGAAAATCTGAGAGGTCATGAATCTCCTTATAATGCTAGGCGTGACAGTTTCTCTGATTCTTGCTCTTAATAATCATCGACATATTCGCCGAAAATTCAGAGGAAAAAATTCGGTAGGGAGACGTAACAAAACAGACAATATCGGACTTACAATATTAACAGACGAAAATATACATTAATTCCTGAACATAATCAAAATACTAAAAAGCATCAAAAAAGAATTCAGACAATTTTCTGCCAAAATAAGCTCAAAATGTTGCACCAAAGAGGTCAGATGGCGATAATTTTAAATAGCTGACCACTCTACCAGAAGCAATCAAATTTTTTCTCTACCCTAGCTATCTGTTTGCAGTTTTAAATTCATTTCGCAGATAATTGCTATAATTATTATTTTCTTTTTGTTTAAGTTAAGAGCAGGGAGAAAAATCCTTACTCTGCATTTTCAGAGAAATCTATAACAGCAACATTGTAGCAAGCCATTTTGATTTGCATATGATAAAACAAACAAGCAGAGCTAGTAAAGCAAAACAACTACCTTTTTTAAGTTGTTAATTTCTTTAAAAGAAACCAACAAAAAGTGCGACACATTAAAGATTTATCGCTTGCCCAAAGTATCACAGGCAGGAAGTGCGGACTTATTTGCAGGCAGGAAGTGCGGACTTATTTTTTTCGCAAAATTGTCGGATAAGCGATTGGCTTCTTTAACTTCAGGAAAAGGCCCAAAAGTTATGTGCTTTTACACATAAATATGCTATGCGTTATTTTGATTTCAGATTTGCTTCTTGAATGAATAATGTGTGAAATGTCTGTTTTGTTTGATCAGCATTTTGTGAAAGGTCCGTTTTGCATTAACGTATTTTTGTGAAGGGTTCGTTTTGCTCGATCGTATTTTTGTGAAGGGTCTGTTAACGGACCCGAATTTCCTCTGGCCAGACCCCTGGTTAAGTTAATTTAGAAAGTTTTAGCCCAAAGACTTCCCTCTCAGTGATAATTCAAATTTCTGGTCATTTGCTGAACCATCTTTGGTAGAGCGTGATTAAGTTGTGCCATCCGTTAAAAAAGCATCAGAGTCTGAGTCGGAATCCTCAGAATCACTTAGGGTTTTGGGAACGCCCCCCCCCCCCCAGCTCCCACTCTTTGAATTCTTCCACAAATCATTTATGGAACGCACGATTACATCTCCAGATTAAGCTTTTGACCATATTATAACGTATTATATTTATAATTAAATACAAATGACTTAGCAGTAAGATTTTGAAAGGATTTTTTCAACTGTGAGAATAAGGTTTAAAAAGTTCCACGAAATTGCTGAAAACCACATTATTTAATTTTGAAAAAAGTTCAACAAGTCTTCGCGTGCCACTCTAAATGCTCCGCCGTGGCACGCGTGCCGCGGGTTGGCCACCACTGCCTTGGCCTATGCAGGTAATCTCAAGTGCCTGTCATTGAAAGGAAAGAAGTGGTGGAGAAAAGTTATTTATGCTATTCCATCAATTTTGATTTTTTCTGTGTTTTGATTTTTTCTGTAGTGGAATATTGATAGTGCTGCTACTGCAGATTATCATACTGGTAAATCCCCTGATAGGAGAGCAATAAAATGTATGAAAGATCATGACATTCCCATGAACCACAAAGCAAGGCCAGTTATCGCTCAAGATTTCAAAAACTTTGACTATATATTTGGAATGGATGAAAATAACATAAGGTGAGAAAATGTGTATTTATTTCATTTTGTTGATTGTTATTCAAATATTGCTTTATATGTTTTGTGAGATTAGTACAATATTTCCTACTGATTTTGTAATATTTTTACCATATATTGGATTCGAGGCCGATGGGTTGGCGCCATTGCAGATGGCCATTCCGATGCTTCAGAGCGAATGGTTGAAAAATTCCCCATCGGCATCGGCCGCCGATGCTAACTTGGGGAAAACGTTGGCCCATCAGCCTCGAAAACATCTAAATGCCGATGCTTAAAACGAGTTCTTAAGAGGGAATTCTATCTTTATTTTTTACTTCAGTGTGTTGGGTGTTTATGTTGGGTTTGTAGTAATTTAAGAAAGTAAAAATTAAGCACATAAAGGAGGACCACAGAATATTAAAAAAAAAAAAATTATTGTGAAATTATGCAGAAGGTGAAAAATCGGAAATTTACTTAAATTCCGAATGGTTTTTAATTATTTTAAGCTTCGTTAAAAATTTTGGTAGTCACACCAGTTAATTTAATTGTTTGAAATTTTAGTCTTTTCAATGCTTTGCACTCGTATATATTGTAAGAACACACTTTCTTCTTTGTAAGAGCACACAATCTTAATTTAAGTAAACTTTCAATTGGGTCAGATAGTGATAGTCAACCAAGGGATGTGTAGCAAGGATAGTCTTATCATTTTATAGGTTACACACTGTTTCAGTGAATTCAGTCAGAAGTTCTATAAAAACAGACCCCAAAATTTCTTTTATGCCCTCCTCTATTACCTCATAAAATTTCTTTAGTTTAAAATTTTATTTTTGAGGCAAACTTTCTTTCTTTTTTTTAAAATTTAGTACTAAAAAAAAAATCCATAACCTATATGAAATTTTCAATAGCTTTACCAGAATCGAGAGATTTTGTAAGTTTTCTCCGTTGTTCACCACTTTAAATTAGTTTATAAGAAAATGATTGCATTTCAAGTTTTTTGTTTCAACACTGGCTTTTCTTATTAATTTAAGAGTGATAAATTATCCTGCTTTTGCAGTTGCTAGATTTATTTTTTTAAATTTCAGAAGGTTTTCATTCATTCAAAATATTTTTATATGCAAAATTCCAAAATAATTGTTCTTAATGTCTTGACTTTTGTAGGGATCTGAAGCGCTTGGCACCAAAGAATAGCACAGCAAAAATTGAGCTGTTAGGAGATTATGATCCAGAAGGTCCCTGCATTATACGAGATCCTTACTACGTAAGTTTTTTTTTTTTTTTTTTGTATAGATGTTTTATACAAGAGTTGAAAAAAAAATACCAGTTAAATATTGAAACAGAATACAAAAATTAGAAGTAATAGATTTTAATTTTATGGTCACTTTTCTAAATTATGTTGCAAAACATTTTTTCTTGCACAATGAAAAACTGCTTTTTCAACTTTTTTTTTTTCAGTGAAAATCTTGTTCATTTCAGGATGTTTTCATTATGAATTGGAGGTATTTGCAGAAAAATAAAAAATACACAATTAGTTTACAATGTGATCAAGTCTTTTGACAATATTAGATTTATGATTTTCTCTTTGCATCCGAACATATGTTGGTTTTTATTTCTCTGATTTTTTTAATCTATAAGCAGTAGTAGCACAGCAAGGAGTAGCCCCACTTTATGTCTATAAAACAAGCAACAAAAATTTACTTTTTCTGAATGAATGATTTGTTGAAGCAATGCTGTAAGTTTTCACATTTTTTTTTCCTTTTTTTATGCAGGTAGTGATCTAAATTCCAATCATTTGTTTTATTTATTTGTTTCTAATTACTAACAATTATTAAACACAAGAACTTTTTTTTTCTCTGAATAACAATTTAAGCATTAATAGCAATATCTTTTTTAAAAAATAAAATAATTTGACATTAAAATTGAAAAAATAACAAAAATATTAAAATAAATATTTTATAACATAAGATGAAGTAACTTCCAAATTTTCGAATAATTCAAATACTTACAGGATGTAAAAGGGTTAAAAATTCAAAAATGGCATGCAATTTTAAGCAAAATACATGCTCATTGTTAACGATTATTTTTAAAGATTTATACAGTTTGGAATTCATGTGATTGTAACCAATAGTTTAAATTATATCAACTATTTTTGCATGAATTCAAAATCATATCTTAAATCAATCCATTAGTTGCTTTGGTAAAAAAAAATTTCCTGCAACACGCCAATGTTCCTCAATGGGAATATACCAAAAAAGTGAGTTTTTTTTTCAACGTTTTTCTCTTTCATTGTTTGTAAGGATGCCTACTAATCTAATTTTTCTGGAGTATCATTTTTTTTTATGTATTGATCCTAGATTGACATTTAAAGGGTTAATAAATCATAGGCTGATACATCTTTTTAATAGTGTTCAAAGTTTAATTTTTATATTACAGGATGATGGCGATGAAGGGTTTGAAGAAGTCTATCAGCAATGTAAAAGGTGTTGCCAAGCCTTTCTAAATAAGGTATCTTAAATTGTATAGTTAAAATTATGTAATTAAAAATGCAAAATATTTGCCTGACTATCTGGTAAAATTATCAATTGTAATAAATTCAAAAGATGAAAATAATTGTTTCTCATTTTGAATAAACCTTTTAGAATTTCTTATGAGTTTAGTCAATTGATATTTTTTCACTTTTCAATAGCAGAGAAGCTCAATTGAGCCGCTTAGAATCAAATATAGTTTTATACATTTCTAAAAAACCATAGTTTCGCCTTCGGAATCATAGATCTAAAGGGTTTTTACTTACAACCCTTACTTATGTTCACTTTTTGTTTAAATCTGGTGGTTTTTGGTCTATTGCCTTCAAGCCATTAGTAAAGGAGCTTTTAAACTTTTAAAAATAAAATTAGTTTTTATAAAACATGGACTGAACAGGTTTTGATCCTGAGCAACTCAATTATTAAATTTAATAAACAAAAGAAATATATGATAGAAATGTTCTAAACAGCTGAATACAATGCTTCTCAACCAGTGTTATGCATACCGTTTACAGGGTATGTATAAATCTAAGAAGATTCATGATTGAATACCAAAAAATATACAAAATTATGTTAATGAAATTAGAATTTAATTGTAATAAAGTTTAAACTTTTAACTCTACATTGAAGCAAAAGTATTGCAGTACTTGTTTAATTACTGGGGTGTTGAAAAATGCAAAAAGAGCTAACAGAAATTCTCGTGAAATGCCCTCTGGGGTTTACAGCAACTTGCTTATTAAAAGACACAAAATGATATTTCAATCCCTAATCACTTGAGCCATGAAGGCATTATGTATTCAAGTCTTGTAGGATTTCTTAAAATTTGCCAAGCCTCGCTGTAGGTTTCTCTATAATTCAGTGGCTTTAACTTACCTGAAGAGCAAATATAAAAACAAGCTTCATGTTGGAGATAGTTAGCGGCTGCACTTGACTAAGTTGGAGCCAAGCATTTTGAACTTCCTAAACAAAAACAGGCCCTGAGTTCCCACTAATTATTTCCAGAGACTGATGCCAAATTAATAGAAACTTGGCTATAAAATTTCTATTGCAGGAAATTTCATGTTTTAATTTTAATTATTTATGCATAATTGAACTTCAGCAGTTAAACTTTAGTTTTATTAAAATGTATATTAAAGTTTTTGTATCTGGGAGAGTTGATAGTACATAAAAAGAGGTAGGTTGTGAAGAAGGATTAGAATCCCTGGCTTGATATATAAATACCTCAAACATATTTACAATTGGTGAGCTAAGTTTGAAATTTTGTAACATAATGAAAATTAAAAAGTAAAATTATAATTAAAAAAAAATTACCACTAAGAAATAAGTATCAGAGAGCCATATCTTTCACTTAATCTATGATACATTTATTTAAACATTACAATTATTAAATCCAACTTAGTAAAACTGAAAGGGAAAAAATAGCATGTACATTTTTGAATTATTTACATAACATTCAATAAAAAGTTCATCACACAATTATGAGTTTCTTTTAAATATTGATATAAAAAAATCTATATAACATGTCATTTTGTTCTCTTCCATTTTAATTTCAGAAATTACAGTTCTGATTGTACAATACTATAAGAATCATTAATAGATAACATCAAACACAAGTTGTGTAGCACAGAAAGAAAAGTAATTAATCACATTCTGAAACAAGGGCCTATAACTGATGCTTGCCAATGCCACCAATCTTAGTTGGCTACAATTTATTCAAGAAAACGTTAAAAGTTTCAATATAGTACCAATGTAGAAAAATTACCTCCCCAAAATGTCCTTATTCAAAGCTAATTTTATCGCATAAATAGGTTAATTTGGAAAGAGAAATGCAATATATATATATTTTGCATTGATGCTTAATGTCTCTTAATTATCATGCACAAAAAAAGATAAATACACGGGCTTTCTATCTGTGGGTGCAAGTGAGGTCACGCTTCCAAGACAGAAAATATTTGCCCGAGATGGATTATTTTTTTTTTTTTCGCATTCTGTTATGTCTTGGATTTCGCCAAGTTGGAAGGTCTTGCACTCATGTCTCTATCATAAGATCTAGAGCAGACAACAAAATTCCCTAAAAAAATTATTTTAAATTTCATACTATTCAATTAGTATGGTGCTAGATAATTGACTGAAAAATAATAAAACAATTTTAAAGAGTATTAAAAGATTTAAAAAAATCAACCAAAAATGTCAAATTGGTGTTTTTCATTAGTCATCAGTATGAAAATTTTTTTAATAAAATACTCAGTTTCTACAAAAGTTTTAGAAAATGTTATCATGAAATAATCGCCACACAACTATCCCCTCATTTATTCAGACTATCCTTTCCACATGAATTCATTTTATGTGAATGAAATTTAAATAAATTGAATGCTTATAAAATTATAATTAATGTTTAAATAAAGAAGCTAAAAGGAAAAAAGAAAAGAAAACTGCATAAATGGGAGATAAAGTGTGTTAATATTTAACTATAAAATTCCAGACTTTGACACTGGGATTCAGAAATGGTGTAGTTTAATTATGTTATCATTACTTATATCTCTACTGCTTAAAAGAAGGAAGTAATAAATATTTCGTTTGCATCATTACTTTAAAGAAAATAAATAAACTTTATGAGTAGAAATGTTGAAAACTTTCTTTCATAAAGACAAATTTTAGTTTATCTCAACTAACCTACAGTTTGCATTTGGCTAACAAAAAATCAGTTGGCAATATTGACTTATAGTAAATTTTAAAGTACATTGTTGTGATGAAACGAAATTTTTGTGCTCAGACCTACAGGTAAATTGTTTTAGAAATGGTGCAAATTATGTAGGATTAAAATATCTGCAGATTTTATTAAACAAAATTTTCAAATTGAATATATAATGTGAAAATTATCCAAATGCTTCTTAATTTAAACTCAGTGGCACAATAGCCTATGGGGGCAAGGCTTACTATGCCCATCTGAGTTTTCATGACTGATGGGTAAGGCAAATGTTGGGTGGTCAGCCAAAAGCATAACTGCAGGGTTTAGTTTCTAAGCACACTTAGTACTCATTTTATCGACCTACTAAAAGGCTGAGACGACTGTGACAAACCTGGGAATCAAACCCGGGTCTGTGACCTCAAAGCACTACCACTAAGCCACTAGGATTCTCAAAATCCTTCTGCTCACATGAATTTACTAGAAATAAATACTTTTTTCTTATAATTTACCCCACCCCCTCTCTCTTTGATATCACGCTTTTGTTTTCTTTTACTTGCATAAATTATGAAATATTTTGAAATGAACAATAAACAAATTAAACATGTCTGTTAATAGTGTCAGTAATAGTGAATAAAAGCATCATACACATGATGATCAATATTAAACCAGACAAGTTAAACCTCTTTGTGAAGGAAACTAGTGGTTAATTTCTACCAAAATGTCACTGTTGTGTTCTTCTGAATATGCTGGTTTTGCTTTCAAAAGCAAAAGCTTAGTTTATATTATGCTTGCTAGGGGAGAAAATACCACTGCAATGCAGTCAATCTATATAAGGAGTTGTGAAGCATTTAAATTTTTATTCACCAAACAAAAACATGCTCTGAACTTTACTAGAGCTTACATCACATGTTAAGCTGCCAAACAGCTATCTTCTGCAACACCTGAAAATCAACTGATTGCAAAGCAATGGAATAGCAGGAAATGCAGAGGCAGAACAGAGAGCAGCAAGTGTGCATGCTAAAAGCAATCCATACCAATAAATGTTGCAAAGTACAGGGTGGTTATAAATTAAAAGGAGGTGTTTGGAGCCCTATAGCTCGCGAACTACTGGGCGAAATATTGCCGAATTTCGTGAGCGTGCATATTAGACCATGGGATTTTGATTTCATGAATAAAAAAAATTAGTTTGAAAAATCACCACCAGGGGGAAATTTGGCGCTGTAAAAGTGTATTATTCTGATTATCGAAGAATTAATTGCTACTGACAAAATATGCATCCATTTTATTTGCAAAAATTGCTTTTTTTGTCACAAATGTGGTTCGATATGATCGCCATTGTAAAGTTGTAAGAACTGCATACGATGCACAACATTTTCTACAACATTTTTTACGGCAGCTCGTAACATATCAGAATGGATTTATTGATGAGAATGCTCCCAGTCCGTCATTTTACAGATGATCACTAAACGCAACGTGTTTATGCAAATTATTGCATTCTGTTTGGTTAAATGGACCGCTATTTTGTTTCTGGTGATTTTTTTTTTTAATAGAAAATTCTACGGCAATCATATTAAACCTCATTTGCAAAGCACAATCATTTTTGCTTGGCGAAATTGATTTATACAGCATCTTTTCAAGTTTAATTCGCGATATTCAGTGTAATTCACTTTTACAGCGCCAAATTTCCCCCTGGTGGTGATTTTTAAAACTAATTTTTTTTATTCCAGAAATCAAAATCCCATGGTCTAATATGCCCGCTCACGAAATTTGGCAATGTTTCGCCCAGTAGTTCGCGAGCTAGAGGGCTCCAAACACCTCCTGTTAATTTATAACCACCCTGTATATTGAGGCATATGTAAATATGCTGCTGTATAAAAGCCCCATTTTATCAACTAAACCAAAATATGCACTAAGTTTCCCTTCGAAACCTGATTAGTAGAAGAGCATTGTTACAAAAAATGTGGAAGAAATTGAACAAGTAGTTTCTTTTTTCTTTTTTTTTTTTGCAAGAGAGATCTAAGCACTTCTTGTTTGATTGTACTAACCTATGTATTAATTATGATTATTATTAAGAATGGTGATTTACAAAGTACATAATTCAAATTGAAACATACACAAATTGGGAAAAACAAGGAGCTTTTTCACACTGCAAAGATCTATAGTATTTAACATTGACTAATGGTACTGGACATATTACATTCGAGAATTTAAAGTTTTTTAAATTACATAACTTGGACTATTTTTAATTATGTTTTTGATTTGAAATAAATTGTAACAAAAATATTTTATACGAAACTCTGTAGAAACTCAAAATTAAGTATTATAAAGTATACAAAGGTTGCATTAATTCTGCCACAGGAGCATGTGATTGGAAAATAAATGCTAAAAATATGTTTCTAATTACAAGACAAAAACTGTCATTAATCACAGGAGAGCTTGATAAAAATATAAACTGCAACTTCTTAAAGAGCAAGAGTATCTTTAATTAGTCTACGAACTGCAGTTCCAACAGATGGATTTGTTGGTCCAGAAGTTTCATGAGATATCTGCATAAATAAACAACAGTAAGCATTTATTAAACAATTTTTAATACTCAAGAAACAATAACAAAAATGCACAACACCAAAGTTAGACGTTTATTGATTGTAATAAATTTTAATGCTCTTAAACTTTTTAGTCCTCTTTTTCTATTGAGATATTGTCTATTAGACATACAAAACATTTTTGGTTTTTAACTTTTACTTTACTGTATTATTTATTTTGACTTTGTTTAAAATACAACTTTGCTGTTATTAGAAAACATAACTTAGAATTAAAACCCATGTTAGCAAAATATTGTTTTTTTCTTTTGATTTTGGAATACTGACAAACTGGGTTTTGAGTTTGTAAAAGCAGGCATAAAAGGGATGGATCATGGGGTCATAAATCCCCTTTTACAGGATCAAATACAGTCTAAAACTGTATGTGGCAGACTTCAAATTTTACGGAATCATCGGGGTATGAGCACTGTCAATTTAGATAGTCATATTTTAATGATGTTTCTCTGAAAAAAATTGGATCTGTTCATGCATGGAACCGGTCTGCAGATAGCCCAAATATGCAAAAATAAAAAAAATAATAAAATAAATAAACGACATTTACTTGCGTTAAGTCCCATTATGAATGGCCTCCCTTGAATCAAGCAATAGAAATATGTTTTATTTCAAAAACATTACCTCATTCGATATTAATTAAGATTTTCCACTACCATAATGCATGCAGGGAACATTGCCTAGGTTGAGAATGACTTATGTGCTACACAGACTAATGTGCTACACAGATCTTGTCAGTATTTATTGAAATTGAATCAAATTTGTCTTATTTTATACAAATAACATTAGGCGTAATATTGCACAAAATATTCTATTTCTCATGGTAGCATTTGCAGTAGGGCACATTTTTTTCTTCTGACTCTTTAAAAATGTTTGAATTTGATTTATTCCAGATAAGTGTTAAACTGGCTGAATGATGAAGACTGAAAAATAACCTTAATATTTTAACTTGTTTCTTAAGATAAAATAGAAATAATAGTAATAATAATTCACTAAAACTCATATACAAAATATAACTTAAAACGTAGATGAATTTTTCTATACAAAAGACCATAAAATAAAAATTATATATACAAAATGGAAAACATTAGTAAAATTTATTTAGTCTTTCGTGTAAATAATAAAAGGAAAATCATGATGTGACAGTTATATTTTTGACTATTACAGTAATGACAAAATTATGAACTTCAAAAACAATCTTTGCTTTTACAACCTCCATTTGCATTGTGAGATAATTTATAATGGTTTGTGAAGATAAAATGTTTTTAACCTGTTAACGAAGATCAAATCAAAAAACACAGTAGATGACAAGAAATACAAAACTAAAACATTTTAATATTATGGTTACAAGTAAAATAGCTTTGTAATTACCTTGAATAAATATGGCTGGACATCAGTATAAGATGTGTCAAAATACAAGTCAATGTCAGCTTGGCCTGGTATTTTTGGAACAAAATCATATTTGTTCATCGCAGAAACAATATCAAAAACCTTTTCAGCGAGTACATCTCCCATTTTTTCACGATAGACTTGCCTTTCTATAAAATATTTGAAAAATCATATTTAACATACAGTCCCATGGTTAGAAGACTTTTGCCTCTGTCTCTAAAAAATTTAAAATAAATGAAGAATACTGTGCGTGGGTATGCAAACAAACGTGCACATACTCAAGACTCTTCGAACCCATTTAAAAGTTTTTTTTAATTTTCTTTTCCGTATCACATTTTATCGTATTTTTATTGAAAAAAATAGTTTTTTGCGCCAAAAATGCGATTTTATTACCCAAAACTGTTTAGTAAAGAAAATAATCTGCAGTTTTACTCAGTTTTTGTAATTGAAGGTTTAAAAAGTAAAATAAGGAAAAAAAGGTTACTTCATATTGCTTTTGTTCCCCAAAAGTTGCGTGCGTTTCGATCCTTTTGCAACCTGTTAACTTTTTAATTTTAAAAAATTGAAGTTATTTTAACCTATGCTACTTGAACTCACTTTCTTTATTTCTTATTTCAATAATTATTCCATTTTTTAAATTAAATTAAGCACTAATAATCTGATAAGAAAAAGTGTCGCATTAGAAAAGTATAATCTGTATTGCACATATATGCATTCATTTCTTTAAAAAAAATAGTAAATAAATAAGTAATACACTATCTAACAGTATATCCTATACATACCTATACCTATGTCTTATAAATTATAAGAAACAATAGCTTATTTAGCACATTATTACGAGTTACCACTAATGTTAGTAAGAAAAGTTCTCTTGGTTCCAGGTAGGGGTACGACATCGATGGCAAAACATCAATTGTTCAAACACCAATGGTATCGTTACATCAACCAAAAAACATCAATGTTTTGAAATATCAAAGTTTCCAAACATCGATGTTTTTTTTTCAATATATTTTGTACAAATTTGAATGTATAGTAGCTCCTCGTTACATGGCACTTTGTTGTATTACTCATTTGGCTTTTGGGCGATTTTCCTTCATCTCCCGCAAAAACATTGATGGTAATGTTGTTCAAAACTCTTTCTCTTGAGACATATTCTGCAATTATTGATTAACAATGTAACTTTTTAACAAACTATTTTTACAAAAAATTTTTTTTTCTGCTAGTGTATAAAAACATCAACATCGGAAAAAAAACATCAATTGCAATACAACGTCTCTCCATCGCAAAACTACAAAATAGAAAATCTTTGTCCTTTGTAATTTTATCAGCATAAGTTCAATATGTACCCCCTCTATATTTATTGTCTGCTTAACTTGTTAAACTTTTCAAAAATAAATTATGAAAATACTGTAATTTTTTTTTATATTTGCATTAGAAATCACCACTAAATCAATTTACAACTATTTTTAAAAAATCCCAATAAAAAAAGAACATAAATAACTTATACTCTCAAAACACAAACTTACCATGTTCATTTGGCAAACATATCACATTAATTTTTAAGGTCCATACTTCCCAAGGAGAGCACTCTGGATGAAATGGCCACCGAGTCTTTTTTTTCTGATAAAATTCTAAAGATATCTGAAAGTATCCAATTTTAGTAAAGTATTACAAAAATATATTGAAATCTATCCTCAATATAGACATTAAAACCTATGTCAGTGTAATTTGCAGGAGGTTTTATCCTCTCAGAGAAAGAAAGTTTCTAGACTGATTATTGAAAATAGCAACATGTAAGTTTTCTAAAACAAATATTATTTTTAAGAACTAGTATTTATAAAATAAAATTTTCTTTTTTTTTTTATTTTTAGTTATGTTAAGTCTTAAATGTATCTGAATATAATCACATAAATATGGTAAAATTATATTACAGTGAATTTTTATCATTTATATGTTTTTTTCAATCCGTCCCGGCAGAGTCCAATACATTTTCACGTGCATCTAATATTTTTCAGGCAGCCAATTAAAAACGTATAAATGGTGCTTCATTGTATTATTCTTAATGTATAGTTATTTAACATAAAAACTACATAAGAATAAATAAGTTGTGAAAATAACAACTTATAATGTACTATTATAAGTTATTAAAATAATATGTGCTTTGTCAATCAGCAACCATTTTCTACACAACTACACTGCTCAAAACAATTAGGGGAGCACACGGTTTCATGAAAATTACCCAAAGATGTATACCAATAAGCAACATAAAATAAATCATCCATAATTTAACCCTACACTGCATAGCGCTGCCAATTGGATACATGGACTATTTTTCCTTATTACCATGCGTAAGGCAACTCAAGCATAAAAAACAACTATTAGGTAGCTTTAAAGCAAATATAACCATCTATCCTCAAAATTAATTTTTTAAAAATGTGTTCCAATGTTTTCTTATTACACTTTAAAACATATATATGCCTTTCAAAGAACAAAAAATCATGCAATGTAGGGTTAAAGCCTACTAGGAAACAGAAGAAGAGAACTTTATATGCAAGTCAAAGTTCATGACATCAAAAACCAGTAAAAGGAGATAGGAGCAGAAATCGGGATGTTCTAGAAACATGTGTTTTACTGCCGCAACTTTGAAATTCAATTGCGCAATTTTGTTATTGAGACAAAGGAACTTGATAATGTCTCACCAACGTGATTTACCGGAATCCATGGCATGGCGTATTATAGACAGACTAGAATCCGGGAAAACACAACGTACTGTCGCAGACGCTGTTGAAGTTGCCAGAATTGTTGCTGCACGGCTGTGGAATCGATTCCAAGAAACAGGAAACGTTAGACATCGAACAGGAAAAGGTCAGCTATGCGCTACTACTGCACCTGATGACCAGTATATATGTTTAAAAGCCTATTGAAACAGAACAGATAATGCTACGCAGCTGCTAAGACTGTTGCTCTTGGCAACAGGACAAAGGGTGTCCAGCCAAACAGTATGTAATCGGCTTCATGAAGGAGGGCTCTATACACGTAGGCCAATGATATGAATTCCGTTGACTCCACGCCACCGTGCGGCCCAAAGAAGATGGGCTACTGAACATCGAGATAGGGAGCAACATTTTTGGAGCCAAGTGCTTTTTACAGACAAGGTCCAATTCAGTCTGGAGTGTGATACTTGACATGCTCTGGTATGGAGGGGCAGGGGCTACACGCCTTATTAAAATTAATGCATTATGTCTAAACATTACCTTTATCATTTACATATGTTACCAAATTGTTGCCCTAAGTCATTTTTTCATGTTTTTTCTATATTTTCAAAAAATTAAAGCTTAATTCTAAATTTTTTAGGTCTCTTTTCTGTATTGCGCATTAATACACTTGAACTATCCATTGTATTCCAATCCATGACTGTCTTGCACAGTTTTCTTCACTTTTTTGCTTGCTCCCTTAATTGTTTTGAGCAGTGTATTTTGTATAACTGATTCCATAGTGTAGTTATTTCAAGTATTTAAATCTTACATAGAAATTTTTAAGTAACTTTTGTGGTGCAGATTTAAAGTATTGTTTGCATTTTATGGGGAACATTATAAGTAACTAAAAGTTTTAAAGTCTACCTCAGAACCAGGTGCAGTTTCATTACTTTTCGGGAGAGGGCGAAAACAGCTGTTGGATGCATGCTATGTGTTGGCAATAAATATTTATTGATTCATCATAAAAAATACATTTAAGTTGCTTCAAAACTCAATAAA
Organism: Uloborus plumipes; assembly: GCA_038373865.1. Lineage (NCBI taxonomy): Eukaryota > Metazoa > Arthropoda > Arachnida > Araneae > Uloboridae > Uloborus > Uloborus plumipes. The sequence continues at coordinate 139,036 of JAXGGA010000880.1, forward strand.
TACATTTTTCTTATAATCGTTGAACAACAAATTATACTTGGATGAAATATTATTGACATATCTACACTTCAAACAGTTATCTGAACCCAAAAATCACTCAAAACTAAAAAATACATTACTTGACCACTGTAAGGTCCATCCTGACTTCTTAAAGCTGTACAAAACAAGTTAATTTCCCGTGAAACATAATCATCGAGTTCTTCTGAAGCACAGCGAACCTACAATGCAATTTGATATGAAAAAGTACCGAAATAAATTTATTCATTTTATATTTAAATAGTAAAAGACAGAATTCAAAATTTGCATTAAGGTCAGTTGCAGTAGGAGACAGAATTTCAATGGCTGTGGAACCTTCTATTTCTTCTGGATGAATTGAGACAAAATTATGTGCATTGTGTCCAAGACTACACTCTCTGAAAGCAACTAGATTTGAAAATTCCGATTTTATGACAACAGTAAACTCCTATTATTCGTAAAATAAGGTGGCACGGTCCAGCTTTGAGAAATCAATGTATTTACAAATAAGTGGGCATGTTTTTTGCTGTTTTCCGATGAAATTGCATTGTGTTTGCACACTTTGACCCCTCTTGGAAAAACTTTAAATGACGGGCCTGTAGTGTATTCAATATCTAAAAAAAAGTCCATAACACCGGACATTTTAATCATAGCTAACAATGATAACAAATTTTTAAAAATATCTTTAAAAGCTAAAAAGGACCAATAATGAATTCACACTTTTTAGTGATGAGTTAATTATCACACTAAAAAAAGAAAACATACCCCCCAATAATCAGGAATTTACTGCATTTGTTAGCGAATGAAACCATGTTTCCTCTTACACCAGACGTTAGGGGTGTGGTGATAAGTTCACCACATTTAAAAACTCTGCCAATACTTATGCTTCACAGCTCGCCAACAAAACCATTGTTTAGTCAAATGGCTGAGTGTTTGTTGGTGCAGTTTTGTGTTTAAGCCATTGTCATAACAGCATACTCTTACTTTGACAACATTGCCCATGCTACGGGACCAGAATTTAAATATTGAGCGTGAAAGTTAGTTTTTAAAAAGATTTTGAATGAGAATGTTGTTAAAATGTTTGCATCGGTGTTGATAGCGAAAAAAAACCTGGGAACAATAAAAGCGGTGAAGTATTGTATTTTTCTGTTTGGCTAAGATATTTTCTGAATATATTTAATAAGTTAATGATTAATTATTGATATTAATAATATAATTAACAATTATTACACTTGGCAGGTATATAGAATAGGTAGTCAGGCATACATAAACTTTGTGGCATTACACTAATAATTTAAAGTCAATAAAAACATTCATATGTCAAGAATCTCCGTTTATTGCGGCATTTATTCCACTATACGCTGTTATTAAAAATTTTCGCACTTGAAATTTAATAAAGACTACCACACTTGGCTTTGGATATAATTAAAAACTACCATGGGGAGGATGTGGTGATAAGTTCACCACATTTAAAAACTCCGCCAATACTTCTGCTTCACAGCTCGCTAACAAAATCATTGTTTAGTCAAATGGCTGAGTGTTTGTTGGTGCAGTTTTGTGTTTAAGCCATTGTCATAACAGCATACTCTTACTTTGGCAACATTGCCCATGCTACGGGACCAGAATTTAAATATTGAGCGTGAAAGTTAGTTTTTAAAAAGATTTTGAATGAGAATGTTGTTAAAATGTTTGCATCGGTGTTGATAGCGAAAAAAAACCTGAGAACAATAAAAGCGGTGAAGTATTGTATTTTTCTGTTTGGCTAAGATATTTTCTGAATATATTTAATAAGTTAATGATTAATTATTGATATTAATAATATAATTAACAATTATTACACTTGGCAGGTATATAGAATAGGTAGTCAGGCATACATAAACTTTGTGGCATTACACTAATAATTTAAAGTCAATAAAAACATTCATATGTCAAGAATCTCCGTTTATTGCGGCATTTATTCCACTATACGCTGTTATTAAAAATTTTCGCACTTGAAATTTAATAAAGACTACCACACTTGGCTTTGGATATAATTAAAAACTACCATGGGGAGGATGTGGTGATAAGTTCACCACATTTAAAAACTCCGCCAATACTTCTGCTTCACAGCTCGCTAACAAAATCATTGTTTAGTCAAATGGCTGAGTGTTTGTTGGTGCAGTTTTGTGTTTAAGCCATTGTCATAACAGCATACTCTTACTTTGGCAACATTGCCCATGCTACGGGACCAGAATTTAAATATTGAGCGTGAAAGTTAGTTTTTAAAAAGATTTTGAATGAGAATGTTGTTAAAATGTTTGCATCGGTGTTGATAGCGAAAAAAAACCTGAGAACAATAAAAGCGGTGAAGTATTGTATTTTTCTGTTTGGCTAAGATATTTTCTGAATATATTTAATAAGTTAATGATTAATTATTGATATTAATAACATAATTAACAATTATTACACTTGGCAGATATATAGAATAGGTAGTCAGGCATACATAAACTTTATGGCATTACACTAATAATTTAAAATCAATAAAAACATTCATATGTCAAGAATCTCTGGTTATTGCGGCATTTATTCCACTGTACGCTTTTATTAAAAATTATCACACTTGAAAATATAATAAAGACTACCACACTTGGCTTTGAAATATAATTAAAAACTACCACAAAATATAATAAAAACTGCCACACTTGGCTTTGGCTATATTAAAAACTTCCACAAGGGGTTAATGAGAACACCCCATTTATTTCCTCATTAAGCTGATACAGATGGATAACTGCAAAATACACGATCAGTTTAGAAGTTTAAGAAGTTCTAAACCAGCAATAATCAAACGGCAGGACCCATGTCCCATGTGACCCACTGAATCGTCCAAATGTAATCTGACATCATTTAAAAAGAAAAACCATAAAAAAAAATTCAATTATGCCCTGAATACATGCAAAAAATGAAATTTATGACACAATACGAAGGTGTAATTTACATTAAAATTTAAGCTTCTAAAAAAATTGGAAGGAGGAAAAACTTTGCTGTTTCTATGAACTGTTTCTACATTTCCCCAGAGAATAGAGAGAGAATTCTACATTTCTTAAGAATATCTTCTATAGGTTACCTTGTCTTCATTGACTAACAGTTTAGTTCCAAAACATAACGTTCATTTTCCATTCATCTCAAGTTTCCTTTTACCCCAACTAACCTTATACATGCTGACTTTTTTTTTTGAAACACAAATGATTTTTTTTTTTTTTTTTTTTTTTTTTGCTGCGATAGTAGTACAATGTTTCATAAATTAAGGCAATAATTGAAAAATGTTATGCATTATTTTAGTTACTTTAGATTAAAATGCTGAAATTGCATGCCCAAATGATAAAGAATATATCAAAACTTGCTTTTTCATAAACTCTGAAATTTCTACAGCTATGAGAAGTTGCTAAATATTACTTGCGGTAAAAACTGCCTACCAATGGAAGAAAACAACAAAAAAGCAGTTTAGGAAGAAAGATGCAGGCATGAAACCACTTATTTAGTTAGTTTCTTTGTTCCTTTTCTTTTGCATTTTTTCTTACTACTTTAATTAACTTTAATTTCACTTATGCAAAATTCATAACAAACCTTGGATTCACAAATTTTATTTTTATCAACTACAATAGAGATCTTAAACTAATAGTAAGACCAAGAATGCAATAAAACTGGCTATGTGAAATATTATACAGAATTTGTAAAATTTGTACTCACATAAGTGAAATCAACAAAGTCACATGAAACATCTTCAAAGTTCATAGTGCTAACAGTGTAGTTATTCCCTTCATTTTTGAAATGGCACTAAAAAAATAAAGTAATCAAAACATTAATTTGAAATTTAACTTTTCGAGTTAAAATTATGTTTCTCACAATGACAAATTGCGATAAAGCCGATAAGTGTGTCAATCAACCTAGTCAACAATGTAACAAGATTGTTGATTTTACATTTACTTAGACCATACTTTAGTTTAGAGTATATGAGTGTACAGTGGAAAAATCCCATAAGTCAGTTTTTTTTAAGTGAATTAATGATGTCATCTAGTGGTTGCTGAAGTATATTTTTCGAATAGTTTATTACCTTTTGTACAAATCCTGTAAGCCAGCTGAAATATTTGTTTAAACATAGACTGTACTGGAGACGTCCATGACATGGAACACATTTAAATGCATGTTTATTAAAATTCACTTTTTTCGAAAAGTAGTATTCTCCCCCTGTACATTTCATATACTAATAATGAATCAAAATTTGATTTGGGTATGAAACATCCGATTTATCTCTATATATTAAAAAAAAAAAAGTATAAGCTCTAAGATATTGTGAAAGGATGTTTGTGGCTGGCCTGCGTCCAGGCGGCCCCATAGCACCTACAGACTTGAAACTTGGAACGAAATTAGTTTGAACCCCGTAGATTTGCACCTCGGAGCCATTTTTCTTAATTTTGAATTAGTTTTTTTTTTATAAATTTTTACGCATAAATTTCCCATACTACACCAAATTAGTGGCAAAAAAATTCACCACCCCCGTACGTTACATATCATTGGAAAGAAATTTTTTTTTGTGAAAAAGATGTTTGTTCCATTTCTCTCCGTTAATTAGAACAAGAAATAGAAGTGATTCTAATGTAGCCATTTTCAAGGCTCACCTCGAGCAAAATTATATTACATTCAACCAAACGGCTCCAAAACTTTTCTAATAAGGTCGTGTTCGACAAGTAAAACCGGTGACTCTTCATTTTTTTAATTGCTTGTCTTAATTCAACAAAATATGGATCGTTCAGACGAAAATGGTGCAAATCATGTCTGAAACTCTTTACTTAAGATTATCAATTTAAATAATTTCCACCAAGTAATCGTATTTTTATTATTGAGTTTCCATTTATTTGTGTATAATGAAGTGTAAATAACTAGTACAAAGCTCATGTATGAAAGGATTTTAAATATTTTGATCACTTTGTTTAACAGAGTGGACAAATCTGTACCTCAGAACCAGACTAACGTAAGTCCATTTTCGTCATTTTTCAGTAGAGGGGAAAAACGATGTATTCGACAATCGTTTTTCCCCTCTACCGAAAAATAACGAAAATGGACTTACGTTAGTCTGGTTCTGAGGTACAGAAATAAGTCTTTAAAAATATCTGTATAATCACAAAGAAAAGTTAGAATCACAGAACAAGCATAATGTGGAATAAACAGCCTAAAACTGTAAGTCTGTCTGCAATTTCAAGAAAAAATCTTTTTTTTTTTTTCATCATGAAATCGACTCTAACAGAGTAGACATCCAACAGTTCAAATTAACTACCATAAGAAAAGAATTAGGTTCACCCTGGTTGTTCACAACATAATTCAATGCAGCAAGATAATCACGGCAGTTGCACTACCTATATATTTAAAAAAATATATCAGATTGAATGCAATTGCTTATTTTATTTCCAAAAGGCATATAACAGAGTGGACAATTCGAAACATAGAAAATCTAGGGACATGGATAAATAATAGTGTTTTTTGGAGAATTTTTTTTTTTCATTTGCCTAATATAATCTGCAAAAATAGTGTCAGAAGCATCTTTTGTGCAGTGCAGTGTAATTTATTTTGCTGTTACATTTCAGTTTAATTTTAAATCACATTTAAAATTCTAGCAATTTGAAGCTGGGACACATTTTCTCCTTCTTCTGACAAAGATAATTTTTTTGTGTCCTTTCTAAATGGATTACACCTAATCAATTGATACTTGATGGCACAAAATTAAATGGAGAACCAATAAAAAATACACTTAATGGGTGGTATTTATTAAAATGGATTTTAAAAAATTCTAAAATCTCAGACATGATTTGTACCATTTTCATCGGAATGACCCGTATACACCAATTACTTATATTCTTTTTCTTTTAAACATTTAAGAAAGGTTGTCATTTTTTTTCGGTATTTTATTTTGTTTACATGATTTTATATAAATTACTTTGTGTATTTGAGGGGGGGGGAGGGGGTCTGCGAGGGAAGGATCTGGATTTTTTGTTTGGGCTCAATATTTTACTATGTTTTTAAATTATGTACACATTTTTTCATTTTTTGTATCAAGATTGGAGGGTCTTATATTTATTTGGCGAATTATTCTAAATTATAAAGGAGATACTGTGCTTTTAAAGGGTATGTGAGCATTTCAGTTAAAGAAAATGCTTATTTTACATTAAGTAAGGAGGGGGGAATATTCTCTTTTTAAGCGGGGACCCGGTATTGGGTGGCATATAGTCAATTTGACTTCAAACCACCAGAAGCAGGTTAGTGATCGAGCCGCCAAAGAGGGTGATGTAGTCGCCGCAGGCGAAGAATGGGGGTTTGTGAGCGGAGCCCCCTAGTTTCCCCCAAAAAAATTTCAGGTTTGAAAACTGCTCCAGTGACTAAAAAATTTAGGTGAATAAAACATGGGGTAAATTATACAAAGTAAAAACCATTAGACAACAAAAATTAAATCCAATATATTTTCATAAATTTCTGACAAAAAATAGAGATGATTACCTTTCCCAGAGTTCTATGAAAGAGTAAAGTATGAAAAATAGATGAAACAACTTCTTGCACTTGACGTCCTTCAACTGACTATATAAAAGAAACATAATGTAAGTAAACAGCCATGGCTCTTATTTCTTGTGTCATCAAAAATCAATAACTGCTTCCTTCTGAATAAGAATAAACTTACTGCTCATCTTACAGCAAGGCAATTTTTAAAATTTTTAGTTTTTTAATTAATTTAATAAAAAATATCACATAACTTTAACTCAGGTTCATCTCTTATCCAGTTTTTCAAAAAATCAGGAGTTCTCATCACGAATCATAACACAAGCTGCTACTAACTAATATCGCAGATTTCAGATACATTAAATATATACTTACGAATTCGAAAACTTGATAACGAGTATTCATGATGACAGAAGCTTCCCAACCTACATAGTTCGATGGAAAATGCAAGTTGTAACAGTTCCTAAAACAAAGAGAATAACAATAAAGTACAAAAACATAAACAAGTCTGATTTTCAATACAAATGTTCGTAAACAGAGAAAAACGCATGCATGGGGAACCAACAGCAAATATAGATTGTTTTTAAGAGAAAGAATACAGATGATCGAGCTCGAAAAGGAAAATTTTTGCTATCTATACTTAAAATTCCCAATCTACTGCTAAAAATTTATTGCATGTGCTCAGTTCTTAAATTGAAAGATTTGATTTGTTTAGATACGAAAGTAACAACTGTCAAGGGAATCAGCTGTCAACTTCGAGATTACCTTTGCATAGGCGTTATACAACAGCCGAAGGCCAATAGGATACAAGAAAAATATAACGCCCAATCGGTAACTGGAGCCTTGGCGACATAGCAACTCATTTCTGTCAAATGACTACGATACGCAGAGCTGCAAAAACTTATCATTTTGAAAAAAGTAGCGATAAAACTCTGAATAAGGTAAGCCCATTCCTTCGGTAAACTACGCCCACTTCGTTTTTAATCAGTAGTTGAAATTAGACAACTCCACTCCACCTGACTCTACTCGTTGTGCTTTGTTTTCGTTTGTGCAGCGAGAGGAGGGGTAATTGTTTTTTTGGTTTTTCGTGGGAAAAGATGAAAAAATAACGAATAAGCAAGTAGATTTTAAATTTATACCCAGACATTTTTCTCCATTTGGATCATCTTTCGAAGTTGAGAAGCCTTTTAACAATGAACGATAAAGGTAAAAAAGCATTTGACTTGTGGGAAGTTCCAGAAAATATTGATTTGAATTCTCCTCCAGTTTCAGGATTCGATTATTTATACAGAGTCCGATTAGAGACTAGAAAGTGTCCCAAAGTGGTCGTAGCGAATATTGACACTACGAAGTTTGTTCATCGACGCACTCTAAGCGTTAATTTTCATAGTGGATTTACGCCTGCACCTCCAGGTTTAGAGCCTGACCCTGAATGGCAGAAAGGTGAGCTTGAATTATTTGAAGAATACCGAGTTCCATTATTGAAAAATAGAGCATCATTAAAGCGGAAGTTTGCAAAGCGAGATTTACCTAACATCAACAAAAGTAATGAGTGGTGTCAGTACTGTTTGGGTTACGAAAAATACAACCGTATATACAAGAAAATTGACTCTGAGTCAGAGTGTAACTCAGATGCGCCTGCTATGAAGAAACCTTGTTTAGATCTTGGAAATCGACCGCTTCTGAGCATTTTATTGCATTTGAACCAACGTTGTGTCAAAAAACTAGTAAGTTACCACACAAGTTGGTTGAAGGAAGTTGGAATATCTAAAGAACAGGGTGAATGGATATATGCATTGTTAATGTGCCTGGAAAAACCCTTGGATCCTGATACTTGTGATGTGCTTCGAAATTTATCAAAACTATGTTCCTCTTTAAGGTCCGGGTTATTGAATCCAAAAGATAAAATGTTAACTTCCCTGAATATAATTATAACTGTAATTGCTCAATGCTTTGATCAAAAAGATTTGAGTGACACGTTCATCAAAACTGAAAGTTCCAACATGTAAAAGAAAGTGAATAAAAATCTGCATTTTAATCTTTATTTTAACGTAGGTTTTGTAGGTACAGTCGAGCCCATTTGAAATGGACTAGCAATTTTGCAGCGAAAAGTTTTTCTGTTAAGCTGGTTATTCTATCCTGCAGAATCAAAAATATTACTACAAATTGTTACATTTTATATGTATTGCATTAAACAGGATATTCTTTTTATTGGTATTCCAATCAGTGGGCGCGACTGAACTTGTTTTACGTTTTTACATTTGATTATGGGTGAATTGCATGAACATTACTACAAGTATTGTAGTGTTTAAGATTTAGTAATTTTTTTACTGTGCTTTGAAAAACTATAATTCCAAGGTTGTTGATATCTAATTTAGTCTGAGCAAGAAAACTACTCTCCACTGAAAGTTAGAAGTTTTTCTGAAAATTTCCAAATATACACTTATTTTGACTTATGTGTAAAGTTATGTTATTATTTAAAAGAAAAAAAAAACTTTTTTTTGATCTCACCTAAACTTGAAACATAGCAATTAAAGGAACATAATGAAATATGTTTTCTGACCCATAAATCATTTGCTCTCATCCTGCTGTTTTTTAAATACAAGGTCCAAAGACACTTAAGGAAAAGTCGGCAAACTTAGCGAAAAATGAAACGGTCTAAAAACTGGTCAGAATGTCAATTTCTTTTAATTTTTTCTAATTTCAAGTGGATATTTTTGTTAAAGTATCCATTCCTTGTTTTAGCAACTTTTTCAGAAATTTTGCCCAATTTTAGGACTTAATATGCATAAGGGATAGCGGCAAATGATTTATGCAAAAAAAACACGTTTCACTACGTTCTTTCAACCACCTTGATTTTAACCCAACTTCTCAAATTTTGATACTTTATACACAGTTTTTGTTTTGTGAATTAAAAAAAACTTTTTTGAAACGATGTCAACAAACTTTCAAAATGATCTACATACATTCCTTAATTGAGCTAGAGTGCTGAAATAAATACCATATTACAGCTTTTCATAGGCGTAATTTGGCCTCGAAAAGTGGGGGGGGCAAACTTTTTGTAAGGGTTTCTTTTTTCAGTTAAAATAATGCAAAATGTACTTTTTCAAAAAAAAAAAAAAAAAGATAATAATAATAATAAAATAATCATAATAAAAATAAATAAATAAACAAATAGTAATGATGATGATGACAATATTAAAATCAAAAAATCGAAAAACTTTTTACGAAATGTATGTGTTAAATGTTTTAAAAACAGAACAAGGCAACAGAGACGAGAAGAGTACATCTTACTCCCTGTTACTGAGAGTACATCTTAAAGAAAACCTACAGAGGGATTAGTTGCTAAAATTTCACATGTGAAATAGGCATTCTTCATTCATTCGGTCAACTTCTGGAAGTACATTTACTAATTTTAATGAATTCAGGAAACATAAATTAGTAAAAGCGATATTGACTTAACCATTGTTGGGAGCAAAAGGTCTTATTAGCAATGGTAACATTTGGAAGAAAAATTTTCTTTCACAAGGATTCGAAACCAACATCTTTAAAGTGTTAAAGCTGAATCAATTAAGATTCAAAAAAATTGAAAAGCTGGGTGATAAACATAGAATGTGAAATAACTCGTCGAATCGAAACTGTATTTCAACCAATAAAATTTATTGCACTGAAAAACTCAATATGTTTGGCAACAACCATTCCGTATTCCTAAACTAAAAATTTATTCTTTCCATTTTTTTCAACAGAGGTAGGTCTTGAAATCTTATCAATTTCTAAAATCAATCTCAGTTCTTACTGGTTTTTTAATCCATGCTATACAAAAAATCTCTGCTCTAAGAATCAAATTTACATACACTGAGTCATAACGTGCGCAACAAGTCAGGAATATCAAAAGCTATAAAATAAAATGTGTAATCAAAAGTTACATGTATTAACGAACAGCAAAAAGGAAATAAAAATTAGTTTAAATTTACAAATTAAATATATTAACCGTGAAAACAAGTATAAATCTAACAAAAAAAAAAAAAAACATATTCAACCAAGCACTAATGAAGGGTAAGGCGCCTTCCTTTCATCTCTGCCTTTGAAGAAAATGCATTGATAACAGCATCTTTATCTATTATAATGTCCCTTTCAATGTTCAATAACGCAAGGTCTGATAATCTTTCTTGCCCTGTTGTGCAGCGCAGATACGTTTTGAGTCTTTTTAATGAAGAAAAGTTTCTTTCACTTGATGCGGTGTTCATTGGTATGCATAAGAAAGTTTTATACAATGTATGAAGACTTATAAATCCATTTCTTATATCGTGTTATTTAATGTATTTGATTTTGTTTTCCAAGTTATCCGTCTCTGTTGAGCTTTTAAATATGCGATTAAAAATTTGAACTTGAGCTTTGATTTCTTCTAAATTTAAACCGTAGAAATTGGAAATCAGTTCCAAACTTTGGATTCTGGGTTCATTTTCTGTCAAGACATCTGAGAATGCCACAATTTCTCAATTTCATTAATAATTACATCTAAAACTTAAAAATAATTTTCGATTCTATAGTGGTCTTTCGGAGTAGTTGTAGATTGTTTATCTCTGCCTCCTAATTTCTGGGGCACACGCTTGTGTCTTTGAATGTGAGGAGGTTTAAATCCCATAGCTGTAGAAAGATCGGAAGTAGTTTTCCAGAAATTTTCAAACTCTTGATCTGTTCTAAGACTTTTTAAGATACTTTGTTTCCTTGACCATTTTTAATACGTTGTTATAATTTATTTTTGGTGACTGTAAATATTTAGACAAAATGTTAAGAGATAAAAGTAGAAAGACTAACCTATTTGTTAGAGATCTATTATCTTCTACTTCGTAACTTTTTATCTTTGCCAAACTTGGAGGAAACTGGAGATGGATCTTCTGACACTGCAACTCTAAACTCTAGTATTGACTAGTGGCTTGACGTGCCCTATACCCTTGTAGAACCGAATCAACAAGTGGACTCTTTTTCCAATCAAAATTCAAAATTAGTTTCATCAGCGTATCCTAACTAACAGGGGCTCATGTTGTAGGCGTGCATCTTTTTAATGACAATTTTTTTCGATTGGTGGGATATATTTTGCTGTGACAGATGCTCAGATAGACTAGACATTCTATTTGCTAATTAACCGGAGACAGATAGTCTGTACACGCCTCCTAGTTTTGCGGTATACCACACACATGCATAGTAAAGCAATAAAAATTAACTTAATTAATAATCCGACAACTGACAAAGGCAATCCGACAACACACGTACATATTGTGAAGTGATAAATGAAGTACTAAAGGTTACCGGATTACCTATAGAAATAACCCGACAAAGGTAATCCGACAAAGTCAAGTAGCTGTACCTTTCCATTCATGAGAAATTTTTGTTGTCTGCGGCGTCCAGTTATTCATAACTTGAGTGAAAAAATCGTGGGAAAGGGTTAGACATTCCCATACGCCTTCCATGGTGGTCTGATCTAGATAGTCTGATCCATATAATAGTGGAAGAAACTAATAATAGCCAATAGCTTCCATAAATAATGACAGATGTTAAAGAACACTATCTTAACTCTTTATACCAAGATAAACTTCAAGTCCTTCTCACAACTTTAAAGGGACTGACTTCCACGAAACCATCAAGAATCCAAGGCACCGTCGAAGCTGAAACACCACCTTGAGCGTTAACTCGGGAGCCGGCTCTCAAGGGAATCATGCCCACCGTAGGTCAGCTTAAACTGTAGAATCAATGGAATCAGAACTGTATTCCGGGCTTCGGCTACATCTAAATAACTACAGCGGATTGTCAGTGTTGCTATTTAAAAAAAAAAAAAAAAGGAAGTGAAAACAGAGAGAGGGCTAATCTGAATCAGAGTCGAGGTGGGAGGGGGGGACTGTACTGTAGCATTTATTTTAAAAAATGTTATGTAAATGTTTCTTTACAAAATAATAAAAAGAAATTGAAAAAGAAAAACATCAATTAAATTTGCCAAAAAAGTTTCAAGTATCAGCTACAAGTATTGTTTTATTATGCAATTTTATCATCTTTTTTCGTTCAAATTGCTTTTTTCAAAGATACCTTAAGCAACGTAAATTAAACAGATTTTGTCCTTTCAGGGCCCCTTGTTTGACTATGTGTGTCTAGGAAGGTCTTATGGATAAAATCAGACCCTATTTATTGCTTAAAAGCAGTTTCCAAGGAAAAGGGGGTGGGGGCTTGCTATCAGGAAGAGAGGTTGCTTCCTTGTACCGAGACTGTCTCTGTGTTAAAAAAGTGGGAACTTGGAACAGTTTACTGGAAGAGGCGGTAAGGAGCAATGGAGTAGATAGCTTTAAGAGGGCCATTGATCTTCATTGGGGTCTTTAATTTGAGTAGGACCAGCCCAGTTGGGCCCAGAGATTGCTGCTGGTCGTTGCATTTGTATTGTATTGTATTGTATTGTGTCCCGTCTTTTCCTACAATGGTTACATTTAGGAAATTACATTTTTTCTCGTTTGAAAATAAGGTATGCATCATTTGACGAACAATTAAAAAAAAATTTTTCCCTTAAAAACTAGGGGGGCAAAATAATAACTCTGCCCCTGGACCAAAAAAAGTAGGGGGGCACTTGCCCCCCTATGCCCCCCCTAGATTACGCCACTGCAGCTTTTGAGTTTTAGACTAGGCAGTTAAGTAGAACACAATTTTATATGACGGTTGCACTTCCTATTCTATCGAATCACCCAGATGCAATTTGTTAGCAAGACAACATTCATCCGTATATTGCGACTTTTAAATCAACAAATTCAAGAATATGACTTACTTCTAACTTTCTGGTGACTGAATCTTTAGCCATTCGAATTAGTTTGGGAGATGCTTGGATAGTGCAACCATCACGGAATACGGGTGAATTAAATTCCCAGTTTCAAAGATTACAGCATGATCTGAGGTAAGAATTATTGATGACCTATTTGATTTGATTCCACATACTGCTTAGTGATTTGTAACATTTTTCATGCCATACCTTCTAAAACGAACTATCTTTTGTTCTGTATTTATAATTTTTTTGCTTTTCTACTAATGAACTAGATACATGTTAAGTTTCGTGATAATAGCTTACTTCCTTTTGGGTGTATGGATTTTTTTTATGACAGTATTTTATAATAAATAGCATTTGTACTGTTTTGAACTTTTTGCTTATTTTACACAATTTTTTAAGCAATAATATGAAAGAAAGCAAGTTCTCTTTCAATTCTTCTCATAAAATGACATGCTTCCATCCCCACAACGGAAGAGTAGCAACTCTGGACACTAACATCAATCAAAATCTCGCTTATGTAACTAAGAAAAAGTCTTAACACTTGGTAATACTCTAAGTAGCCAAAGCTGTAATGAATATATTTTACTCAATCTCTAGTAACTACCAGATTCAGCAGAGGAATGTTTACAATTATAAAGTGAAAAGGAATCTTTATAAGAATCATTTTTACAGCAACCTGTATTTGTACATGACAGGGCTAAAGTACCTAAGGTAGAACATGATATCTTCTTAACTCATCACCCAAAAATAAAAAGCAACACTGGCAAAAATGTAAAAGACTAGGAAAAAATGCTGAAAACAACATAGTTTTGCACATCCTGTTTTACAAAGAAAATAATCAGAATATTAATTTGAAATTTAATTGATATTAACTTGACAAATAAAATATTTTTGAATAATTCTTGAAAAGTAAAAGTTGAAATACATTAGGAAAAACATTTCAAAACTTGCTTTTGCTTTACAATTTTGGAAAAACAAATGTATTACAGTTCGGAGCAACAAAAGGACAGTTAAGCCTCAGGATCACGCTCGTCATTTCAAGTTTTTCCAAGGGGATCAAAGGGTGCAAACACAATGCCATTTCATCGGAAAACAGCAAAACCACGCCCACTTATATGTTAGTACATTTATTCTCATAATGGAGGGGGGGGGGGGGCATTCGACCCCCTTCTAAATGACAACCTGTTCTGAAAAATAATAAGATAGTCAGGCCTGTCATTTACTGGGGTTTGTAGAGTGCAATTGCCCCCTAAAATTAAGCATTCAAACATTTTAAAAAAATTTAACAGTATATTAATTTGCAATACACCGATAACTCATTCATTTCGATCCATGGACTGCAGTTTCGGGCTTATTATGCCCTCATCAGCATGGAATACGAAAATTACCATAAATTATACCCGTACTCTGCCTTAAAATTTTCGAGTTGTAACGTTCCCATGTGCGGCCGCTCGCTGGTATTCTAATTTCCCATTAGCTACCAGTTTTTTTCCAGCTCTCTTAGCTCTATAAGAGGATTTTTGCCTCCAACTCGTTCGCTTTTGTATTCCATGCTGATGAGGGCATAAGCCCGAAACTACAGTCAATGGATCGAAATGAACGAGTTGGTGTATTGCATGTTCCTGCCTTAGCCCTTGCTTAGGGGCAGTTACTCACTGCAGTTTATTCATTATTTATTCAAGCAAATGAAAAAAAAAGTTGATGCATGTTTTTCATTTAGTGCATGATTATACCTATCTATCAAAAGACAATTTTAATATGCTGCAAAATCGGTTACCTAATGAAGTCAAAAAAAATTTTCTTTTTAATAATATGTTCAATAGTAGTTTTCCAACTAGGAAAAGGTACGATTAAATTTTATGTAGTATATTTGTTGCATGTTTCTTTAGAGTAGCAACAGATTTTGCCGTTTTCAATAATGAAGGATCAAGATACTGCAGTCGCATGTGCTATTTCAATCACTGATTGCCTTTCTCTAAAATTTTTGAGTTGAAAGGTTAGCAAATTTTTTATATACACATCCAATCCTACAATTCACACAAACATCAGAATAAATTAATATGAAAAAAGCATATTTTAAATAAATGAAACAAACAAATTTCATTTTGAAAACAAACTTTTTGTTTGAAATTTGGCCTTTCGCCAAAAGAAAGTAACTATAGTGATGATATTGTACTAGCAATTCAGATTAAACTGAAAAAATACGATTGCAAAAATAAAAAATCAAATAACCAAATTTGAACCAGTATAGTTTAAAAAGCTTTTATATTTCATAATGATTTAACAAGAAGTTCTGTCAAGAACTAAACGAGCCTACTTTCCCGTACATCGACATCGGCATTCTAGAATCTGATCATTATTCTCTTGATCATCTGCGACTAAACATTATGTCAAACATACCTTTTTAGCACTTAAAGCTGATTTCTAAAAGCAAAATATACCCCTCTCATCAGATGAAATAGAGACATAAAAAGTAAATAAATGAATAAATGAAGTTTTGTCGCACCTTTTAAAGAATGTAACTGTTACAGTTCTTCCGTAGAAAAATTCCTCAATCGTTTTCAAAAAAAAAAAAAAAATTAAAAGTACAAAGTACATCAAAACATTTTATCAAAGAAAGGAAAAAAAACTCGTCTGTCGATAAAATGTCTCGATTTTCACTTTTAAACCGTTGCCAGTTGTTAAATATAAATAAAGAATAAAATGCCCTCGTGAATGAAACACTTTTGTTACAAAAAAAAAATCGTCTGCCAAAAAAAAAAAATAATAGTAATAAATAAAATAACACAAATGAATAAATAAACAAAAAATCGTCTGCACAGTCAGTCATTTTTTTCTGAGCCTGCATTTCCGCCATGTTTGTGGAGTCGGAGTCGGAATCAGAGTCCTCACAGAAGATTATTCAGAAAAGTACTTTACAAACATTATTTATCAAAACCATTTTTTAACAAAGTTAGTTTGAAGGAAATCCGACTTTAAGTTCCAGGATCAACATTCAACTTAAATTCCCCGTAGGCGCTAATGTTAAATTTTTTTCTGAACGGTTCAATATTGAATGAAAAATGGTTCAAACCAAAAAGCGAAATAAGGGAATGAACCTCTCCGAGATCTTTCAAACAAAAAAAAGTTTATTCCATTCGGATGGTTCACTCAGAAGTTATTAGGTGGGGAAAGGTTGCTTGAACGGTTCAATGTTGAACGAAAAAATGTTCAAATTGAAAATTTAAATACTGTAATGAAGTATCCTTGCTGAGATCCTTCGAACAAAAAAAAAGTTTATTTAAATCGGACTGTTCACTCAAAAATTATTAGGGGTGACAGCTTGCTTGAGCGGTTCAATGTTGAACGAAAAATTGTTCAAATCGGAAATGTAAATACGGGAATGAAGTATCCTTGATAAGATCTTTCGAACCAAAAGAAGTTTGTTGAAATCGGACTGTTCACTCAAAAGTTAGCATCGCGGGACAGGTTGTTTGAACAGTCCAAAGTTGAACCAAAAATTGTTCAAATCGAAAAATCAAATATGGGAATGAGTTGTACTCGCCGAAATCTTTCCAACAAAAAAAAGTTTGTTCAAATCGGAATGTTCATTCAAAAGTTATTAGGGGGGGAAAAGTTGCTTGAACGGTTCAATGTTGAACCAAAATTGTTCAAATCGAAAATGTAGATACAGGAATGAAATATCCTTGAAAAGATCTTTCGAACAAAAAAAAGTTTGTTCAAATCGGACTGTTAACTAAAAAGTTAGCATCGCGGGACAGGTTGTTTGAACGGCTCAAAGTTGAACCAAAAATTGTTCAAATCGAAAAATCAAATATGGGAATGAGCTGTACTCGCCGAGATCTTTCCAACAAAAAAAAGTTTGTCCAAATCGGAATATTCATTCAAAAGTTATTAGGGGGGGACAGACAGACCGACCGACAGACAGACACACAAATTCCCCATCTCAATACCCTACTTTCAAATTTTTAATTTTTCGATATTCATTTTACCTTTTTATTTTTTTAACTTGGCGATATTTTTTGGACTTGGCGATATTTTTTTTAACTTGGCGATATTTTTTGGACTTGGCGATATTTTTTAGATGCATTAAGCCAATTTTAATACTTTTTTCGTCTTTCTTTTATTTTTAACGGGAAAGTAGGCTAAAAACTAGCAGGATGCATGAGAATTGAAACTTCAATCACAGCATACAATTTTCAGCAAAGTACCTGTTCTATGTTTCCAAAACATAGGGTTTTACCTATGGGTGAATATCAGGAAAAGTGCTAATTTAAGTCACAAATGAATTTCTCAAGTACTTCCAAATAAAAACCAAAAATTTTTCTTTTCCCATACAGTAAACTGCGTCGCATGTACAATCCATGACAAAATTTTCAGGTTTTACTTTAATTTGTGACAATAGAACTCTTTTTATTGCCTTAATGTCATGTCGGCAGCGCGTCACACATTCGAATCGCAAAGTTCAAAAAAATCCTGTGGATTATAAAACATCGCAGCAGAAACAAATACAAAAGGAAGTAACGTGTTTCATGTTCATCTATGACGATTAACTCTTGTGTTTTAGATAAAATGAATTTAGATCGATAAAAAAAAGCAATTTCTGCTTGTCACAAGTTTTCATAACATGACGAGTGAGCCAACTTCCGGATTGATAAAATCTAGACAAAACATTTTTTGTCGCCAAAAAATTACGCTGGGTGAAGCTCTAATATGTGATGTTTCAGTTCCGACAGAAAATTTTCACTTCGGCGGCATTGAATTACAGGTAAGATTTTTTCAATCTTGCCTTTTCTGTTTCTACCAAATGAAGTGTCATGTCGGCAGCGGAATTTAAGACACAAAATAAAGTAATTTTTCAATTTATTTTTGCATAATGGAAAAGAAACCTATTGTCATGGACATAATAAGGTGTTTTTATTTTCGAATCTTTAATTAGGGATGTTCAGGTATCATATTGCGGGAAATTTGTCATGTCGGCAGCGGTCATGTCGGCAGCGCCAAATAATAGAAGGTATTTGTTACGAAACTGAAGCGTGCGTTACCGGTGTTTTTTCTTCGAGTTATGAGTTTGTTGAGTTTTAAAGTGCAAAGGTAGATTCAAGTGCATCGCGTTTCCTGCCAAATTTTCCCATTTTAGCAGTTTATTCATTGTTTTTTAAATGCTTCAAAAACATTAATTTTTCTGCAAAATTGGAGTTTTCAAACAAAATTATTGCTTTTTTCACCCTCTTTTCTTTTACATCAATATTCCGACCTTCGTTCCTAACTACTGCACCCAAAAATATAATTTTGTTTTAAAATGGAAAACTTACAAACAGTTTAGTGAAAATCTCCCTCCCCACGCCAAACTCTGACTGTCTTGATCTAATTTCGTTTTTTAAGATTGTGTTAAGAATTTTATTTTATTTTCATTTTTAACTATTAACCTCTTTATCTGTTTGAAAAAAACTTTGTCGCACTTATTTAGACTTTAACTAACTTTTAATTAGTCTCTAATTTTATTTATAAAACTCAAAAGCGTTCAGGCTCTGAAAATATTATTATATTCTGCGTAATAATTATTTTATTTTTGAACATAAAAGGTAGTGAAAGTGTTTACTTATGTACACTAAGTGTAAAATCTGTAATATTTGTCAGTTCGGTAGCATTCTCATCATCCCGGTAACGCTCAAAGACAACCCCCCTAAAATTGGGGTAAATGTTCACTTTGACCATGCCCCGAATTTTTAAAAAATATTGTTACTAATGTGTATTTGAAATACCCAATTAATTTAATTTTCTGAGTATCTTTAAAAATTGAAATTTTCCATGGTCAAATTGGCACTTTTCCTGATATTCACCCCTATACGAAGTAGAAATTAAGAAAATTCAAATGATAAATTTCTGTTGTTTCCTAAGTTAATAAAGAATTGTTGAAAAATCGGAAGAAAGGAAAACACAGAAATAAGAGACAAAAGTGCAAATTTGAGTAAATTTTCCACTGAATTAAATATTTCTTTAGGAACAGACTTTTCTCTATGTCTTTTTCACTGTGATAACTTTTAATGTTTCTAGGAGAATATCACTATTTATAGAATAATTAGAAATGTATACAAAAAAAGTACAAAAGATGTGCTGTTAGGAAAAAATAAAATTTATTGTGATTGTATTTTATACAATATTTACAAAATGATAAGTTATTGCACATAAAGGCAGATTTGTATTTCGTTTGTACAATATGATACAATAATAACTTTTCGGTGGTAAATAATACTTTAACACAACATTGTAAATTAGTGAATGCCTGGAAAGTTTCATTATGTGTAGGAAAAAGATGTGAAGTCCAGTTCTTGGCGAACACTCCCAGTCAAAATAAATTCAACATTTTGCACACCTAAAAAAAGTATGATGTAATAAAGAGTAATAAGTCACAAGATAGTAAAATAAAAGTTCTATAATTAATGATGAAATGGAAAATTTTATGATTGATCCTATTATTTGAAAAATAATAGAAAATACACATCACTCGTAGTCCAAGAGCTAGCAACGTTGAAAGAACAAGAATTTTAAGACATATGGCTCTTTAATATATATCTTTCCCTATGCTCTTCTACGGAGCATGCGGGGTGTCAAGCGGCCGAGAGTGGTTACACTGTCATTTTAAAACTTGATCCACAGCGATTTTTGCAAACAATAAAACTTAGAAGCAAAAAGCATTCCCTTTCACATCAGTCGTCATATAGTCCTTTACGGCTTGTCAGACAGGTAACAAACGGAAAACTACGTGCAAGAAGCAAATTTTCTATGAATTCCCTCCACAAGGAAACTAGGAGAAGGGAGTTCTGTTCAATGGTGAAAAAAATTCCTGACATTTACTTTTGAGTCATGGAGAATTGTCATTTTGCTAGATTTTGTGGATATATGTATGACGTATATTGCTTAAATTGTTTCGAATGAAGATAAAATTTTAAATCTTTACATTTTTAAATGAAACGATTATCATTGGTAGATTACTTTCATGCTTAAAAGTCAGTATAAATTTCCTATCTATATAATTACGACAATGAGTTAAATGCGTAATTACTATACTTCCAAGTCAACAATATAAATGTAGGAGAATCTGTAAACGCTTTGACTTTTTTCGTTTCAATTGCTTTTTTTTATAGCTTTATAAGAAACCTCTATCTCAAATATTCTTCTGCTGTTCCGTTAAATTTGAGATGGACAGGTTCGACTACACATAATAAATTATGCAGAAAGGAAAATTGCAATTTCTGGACTTGGTATTGATCAATATTATAGTTATAATTTGTTTCTGTAGTACAGTATAGAACCTTTTATCCGGGAACCAAAACACCAGGAAACCGGCAACATTTTGTCAATTTTTCCGCCACTTTTTAAAATACGCATTTTTGGCAATTTCTAAAAAATGAAGAGCTTTTTTTTTCTTTCTTTTTCGAAATACCTAAATGAATATGAAAGTTTTCTTCATAAATACCATATAAGTGGCATATAGCTCAGAAATTTATAATATTGTAATATCTATAAGCACTTCTGGATCGTTTTCTCTTCCGATTTTAAGATGCATGACTATTTGTTATAGTAACTTGGGTTTTAGAAACAATTGGCAAATATCGCTTCGTAGCGATCCAGAAAACCGGGAAATTCAGTTATCCGGGATAGCTGTGGTCCCAAATATCCCGGATAATTGGTTCTCTACTGTATATGCTTTCAATAGGCAGTAAATTTTGAAGGAAAAAAAAAAACTTTGCTGAAATAGTGAATTTTTTTGGGCTGGACTTGCTTTGGCGAACTCCGAGTATAATTGAAAAGAGTGATGTAGAGATAAATTAAAAACTTACTTATTTTTTTATTGAGATACATTTTGCACAGATGTAAGTCATTGTCACAAGTAATAATTGCAAATTTTTTGCCACTCTAAACAGAAAAAAAAAAGAATTAATTAATACATTTGCTGCATAATCAACCAACAATATTGTCACTCCATACAGCAAAAATCTTTTGTGGTTGCTCAGTAGCCAATTAAAGGTATTTTGCAAGATAAACAAGCTTAACAAATATATTTTACCTAACAAATAGATTTGAATTTTTTCAATTTAAATATTATGCTTGTCAAGTGTTGGGTAAATTTTAATTCTTTCACAAATTCTTTGCAAGAGATCACTTACCCTTCTTGAAATTTCGATATTCTTACCTTTTACTTTTTATTCATTTAAAAAAGCATATAAAACATGCTTTGTATTATTACTAACTGAGGTTTTTAATTAACTTATTAACAAAAAAGTACACAAGAACTGTTCGGTTTTTTCATCAATGTTTTAGTAAAATTTTCAATCTCATCAAAGAAAAAATCAAGTTCAATGAATGCCAACGAATTTATTCTACACTTTGATTTGGAGCATTGCAAAAACATAAGAGACAGTTTATTTACTTTATACAGTAATAGATGATATTTCCATTAAAAGGGCAGAAAATGACAAAGTGGTATTTTCTTCAAGTTACCTTTTTTTCGTAAATTAATATATCCAGTCTCCTGAAAAAATATGGTAAGGTTAAGCTTACCATATTTTTTCAGAAGCAACTCTGGACACATTCATGATTAAAAAAAAAAAGAAAAACTGCAATCAATTAAAAATAAATAAATAAATTGCTAGAAATATCAGTTTGTACAAAACTTAATTTTTTGATTCGTGTTAATTGCACTTTACCACACACCAGACACGTTACTAGGGTAGGCGACCTGTGCTGCCGCTTAAGGATATAGATTTTAGGGGCTGCAAACTTTGCTGGATAAAATACTTTCTATTACTAAACACTTTAATGCAACAAGTAACAGTTGCAAACCACATAGCCAAAGCATAAATTAGATGTTCTGCAATTGATTATAGACACATGTTCCAGAGTTTCACGGAACACCTTTTTCAATGCAAATAAGCGTGGAGTGTTTGGATATGTCACAAAAATTACATTTTACAGGGGGTTGGGAAACTGCATGGGACATCAGAACAAAATATCAATTCCACATAGAACATTACAACAGCTAGTACTGCCCTGGCCACAATCCTCATGCCTGTCGTTAAATTCCAACATAGTATTACAGTAAATCACTAATTAGTGAATGGATATAAATGCATGTCAAATAAAAATTCAATAGGGCTTGTTTGAAGACCAGTCAATGATACATGGTTATGAAAGATCCTAGGGCAGGTCAAATATTTTGAGCAAAAACTATCTTGGTAACAGACAAAGTTATCAAATCTCCGTGCAACTTGGCTACTCTGAAATTTAAGCAATAACACTGAAAACTTACAACTGCATTGCTTAATCTGAGATGCATAATAGGCCTTATTAGGGCAATTAGTTGTTTCCTGCTTTGGTCAGACTACTGCAAAGTTTTAATTACTTTTGTTGGACTGCAATCAATTTTCTAAAATTTACTTTTTTCCTGTCAAAAGAGTTATGTAGATGATTTTAATTTTTCTTTTGTTGTTGTTAATGTGAATGTAAAATATAGAAGAAATATTAGTTCCTCATTGAATTAACTATTGAGATACTGACACTAAAAAAAATCAAAATTTTAGGATAGTAACTTCTACTATGTGTTTGCTTTCGTGTTACTAAATGTTGAAAAAGACTTCATGATGGGATACAAAAATTAAAAAAAAAATTAGAGAATAGAGAAACAATGTTTAGAAACAGATGTGGAAATGGTAAACTTCACGGTGAAACTTCAAAATGGTCAAGGGCGGATATAAGAGAGGCGGGGGCAATCACCCCTCCCTTGAGGGATTCTTCTCCAGCAGTTTTTCTTTTTTTCGAAAATTGAAGACCGAAACATTTGTAATAAACATTTGTTAACCAGGATATGTGGTAAAAAAGGGGGTGCGGGGCAAACAGAAAAAAGAAAAAACAATCTTCCTCCCTACATTTCTGGGTCCGCCCTTGAAAATGGTGAACTTCATTTTGAAGTTCTTTATTTAAAAGCTACACTGTTTCAGTTAAAATAAAATTATTTCTTAACTATAGATATATATGGTAAGCTTTATTAATAAGCCAATTGTACAATATTTTAATTGTTACCTGCTCCAAAGCTGCAACTTGCTTTAATGTAGGGGCTTTTTTGTACACAGGTACTCCACCACCAGTTTCAATAATGAGTTTTAAAACATCAGGCTTAGGATATACACCAGGTGTGATAAAGAATATAAAGTCCTGTTTAGAAAATTTTAAATTATGCATTAATTATATTATTATTCAAAACCAATAAATTAAGATCATCACAAAAATGTATACATGGTACTTTAGGACAATAGAAAATTAATGAGACCAACTTTTTTTTCAGCAAAGTATTCTAAAATGAAGGAATAAGCATGAAACTCCATGTGAATTTTCAACATGCCATTTCAATTCCAATTCATCTAGGAGTTTTATTGCTAAATTTTGAACTTTTTAGGAGAAAAATAATCCTATGATAATCCATATGTACTTAGGTTTTCAGCACATAACATATTTTTAATTACAGTTTAAGTCGATCAGTATGTAATGGGAAAAATTAATAACTTTGTTTGTATTTAACATTATTCTTAATGTCTGTAAATGAGCACTAAAAAACCAAATGCATATCTATATTCAATGTAGCCAGCCTAACTACATTAAGGAAAATTTAACTTTTAAAAATTGAATATTTTTGAAAAAAAAAAAACCTTGGTATCCAGTTATTTTTAGGCATATTAAATTTAACCATTCAGGCATTATGGCATAAGATGTCTACTGCCATTTGTACATTAAAATGTTGTGGTGGCATTTTACAAAATTGTATTGAACTGATACTCTACAACGAAAGATATACAGTTTTATCTCTAAGCACATTGGAATGCCCACAAGAAAACAGATGTATGAGCTTCATTTTGTATGTAAAAATATTCAAAAACATTCTGCTATTACTATGCAAACTGCTGAATAGTTTTTAACTAAGCTGTTCAGATGAAACAATGAAGATTGGGACTCATGTGTTCAGCTCGGATCTTGCAATTTACATTCAGATAATTTTCTAAAAAGTTATATTTCATAAAAAAGGTGTCCAACAACCCTCAATTACAAATTTCTAAACCTCATACATTGGGCAAGTTTTAAATTCCTTTCACGAAGTTTTTTTTAATACATTCATTTTTATCTTTTCACTGGTAGAGATATTTTACATAAGATTAAGCTAACTTACAAGCATTGTGAA
The DNA here is from genome assembly GCA_038373865.1 of Uloborus plumipes. Taxonomy (NCBI): domain Eukaryota; kingdom Metazoa; phylum Arthropoda; class Arachnida; order Araneae; family Uloboridae; genus Uloborus; species Uloborus plumipes. Next base: position 163,608 of record JAXGGA010000880.1, read on the forward strand.
GTTTTCTTCTTTTCCTTTTATAAAAATCTGGTATGGACCTCACACTACTTCCTTTTACGTGTAAATTTCTTATTAGATCCCTTAAGTTTTAAAACAGTGCTTGGAGTAAGCAAGATAACAATTCAAACATTTACAACCCTAGTTTGCCACTAAAGAATGCAAAAAAATGTTTTACAATGGTTATTTTTCTAAATATCGCTGATTTTAACATCATTCAGCGGGTTTTTCACAAAATATCGCCAATAGCGCCAAATTGAACCCTAATTCAAAAAATTTTTTTTTTTTTTTGCCAAATTTGTCACCAAGTTGCCGCCAACACTTGGCGATATATCGCCAAGTGGTCGCGCCAATTCATATCACAAAGACTGCATTGAAATTAACATTGATTTACCCCTTAAAAGGGGTAAAACACCCCCTTGGGAACATTCAAATGCAACCACAATGGGAGGTGCACAACTAGACCCTCCTCAGAGCCTACATACCACACTAGAAGTTTCTAGGGCATATAGTTTTTGAGTTATGCGACATACCTACGCACATACAGATGTCACGAGAAAACTCGTCGTAATTAAGTCAGAGGTGGCTAAAAAGGATTTTTCGGCAGTACGGAAACTAAATCCTTTTAGAGTTACCTGATTAGCTGAGTTATAGTTCTTTAAAACTATCCTCATTAATTAGGGTTTTTTTTTAAATTCTAGACTTGCATAAATTTACTTGATTATACAAGAGACCTAATATATTAGCAAAATTAATTTTCTAGAACTTGTTCCAAAAACTGTAAAAGCTTTATACTTTTTAAAATGCAAATTACTTTGGAGGAAAAAAAAATTTAACTTTATTATAATCTAAAACAATAAAGGCAAAGTCTTACCTTAAATATTGGTGTTCTATCATTTCTTTTTAGGGTCATATTAAAGTTGAAGCCAAAAATCTTTTCATTTTCAGGATCGTGAAGAATATATGGTTCTTCATCTGAAAGGAATTTTATTGTGTTAAGCGGAAGACTAAACTAAACATAAATGAGTGAAAAAATGCAAATTCATCATGAGTATAACAAACCATGTTGTCCACAGATATTTTTTAACAATGAAAAATGCTACACACAGAATACCAAATTCAAAAAGTTAATATGTATGAAAAAATATTTAAAAATTTTACCACGGGGTTGGGTCAGCAACAAAAAATGTCACATATAACATTGAAATCAATTAGATATTATGTAAACTACTTTTCCCCACCATACCTTAACTCTTAAAAAATATCATGTGGTGCATGTCACATGAGGCAGAATAATAGACTAACACAGTATTATGAACCCACAGATCTAAAAACCAAGTACTCAATAGGTGTTTTGACAGCATTGAGCTATGAACCGGGGACACTACGTTTCATGTTCATCCATTAAGTCACTCATGGCCCCAGAACTTGAGAGCAAATGAAAAGTGGTGTGCACACAAAATTTAAAGCAAAAAAGTACTATGTATGCTTCAGTTCAAGTAACACTAAAAGAGAAAAACTTATTGAAAAAATCTAAAATCTAGAAACTTACAAATTCATAAAATCTGGTACAATTTATATGTTGAACATTGTAAACAAGAATAGAAGTTTACTTGATTTGTAAATAGATTCTTTTACAGGAATGATTATCAAAACATCAAAAGAAACTTTTAGATAATAGTTTCAAAATTTTTACCTACATAAAAAACATCTAAAAAAAATTTTTTTTTCAGCACTGAAAACCACTTTTGAAAAAAAAAAAAAAGCTATTTGTATTTACATTGTTAATATAACTCTAAAATCACAATATTTTAAAAACTAAATGGAAAGGTAAGAAAAATCCGGTCAAAATTTGCCACGCTAAATAACACTTTACTTGTTAAAATTTATTTTAAAGAGTGGTGGCAAAGTTTTATTTTTTACGGTAATACTAATGAATACTCCGGTTTGACAGAATTCTTATGCTGTTTCTGCTATTTAATAATGGCAGTTAATAGACTAAGAAACCTGATAGCTGTTTGTGTGTTTATTACAATATAAAACATTTATCTTTTGAAAAAAAACTAACAATACTATTTTTATATTTCTGTCCAGAAAAAATAATCGACTACAAATATTTTTATAAACAGTTGAATTAAAACAAAGCAAACATTTCTTGTCCTAACATTAAGGCATTTTGCAAGCTCATTAAGATAATGCATAAATATCATTTACCTCTCAATTTGAATTATAAATTGTTTCTTTTTGAGAAACAATTTATAAAGCATATTGCAAATGACTCAATTACTATGAATGCTTCTGAATCAACAGCAAATGATGTCATTACTAACAAAAACACATTAATTTTATCTTGCTTTTTTTTTTCCTGATTCTTGACTTTACTAACATATTTTTCAGTCTTAAAATACCGTTGTAAAAGTTATTTATCTAATTATCTTTCTCCACTTTCTATATCCAGTCAAACCTGATACATTTTTACTACAGACATTTTCAGCCTTATAAATGTTATTTGTCTTAAGTTCCTTTATCAAATACGTGAAATATGACTACTTCATTCACTTACAAGATTTCATTCTGAACTTTATCCGAGTGAGGTTTTATTCGTTGTAGGATTGTAGACCATGATGCAAATCAACGAATACTGGATGTAGTCCATTCCCTTTCTCTGTCTACAAACTATTCAAATCTTTAATCTATTTTTTTCCCTCTCATAGTTCACTTTAAAATTGGAACTGAGCAAGAAGTTTTACTTTTTATGAATTACAAAGGAACCCCCGGATTAGCCGGCATACCAGAAAATTCAAAATTCCCGACATGCTGGTTAACCTCTTTAATTTTCGGCATGTTGGCAAATGCAGGGTATATATGGTAATAAAATATTTACATATTGTACAGAGAAATAACTAATTTAGATTTTAATCACATAATAATGTAGCTTAATAACACACTTACCTACAAATTTATTTTGCTTCTCACATTCTATAAGCCATTCAGTGGAAACAATATATTTGACAACATGAACTGCACATAAGAACTTTACAGTCCTCACATACTGATTGGCAACAAGATGTGTAGATTCTGAAGCAGATTTTGCCAGGCACCCTCCAAGTTGACAAACAATCTAGACAAATAATATTTAATAAAAGTCACGATAAAGCAATTCAAAAGGGCTGGATTTTACAGCAACTATTTTGGAAACATTTTCGGCTTTATTTGATATAACCCTCCACACACTCCAGGGTCCCCTGTACCTACCACAACTCGTGATTTAACCGGGAATTTGATATAAACCTAGCAATTCGATTACCGATTTCATCTACTTATATTTGTTAATGTTTCTACAAATTTTTACCAGTTAGTGAGCCAAAAAAGGCTGAGACATGTTGAACTAATATAAAGTATTTAATTGATTACTAATTTGCAAACATCTGCTTTGATAATAAAATAAGGGGTGAAACAGTCCATGGGATCCCCAAGAACTACTTCGCCCACTTCAGTATTCATGACCAAGAGCTCTTCGGGTAAAGGCAAATGTTCAAGTTACGTGGTCAGCCAAACTGTGCTTAGATCCTCAGTATTGAGATCAAATGCATGCTCAGTCCTTGGCGTACCTAGGGGTTGGCAGGAGTGGCTCGTCACAAGTGCAGCTGCCAGGACCATTTAACCAATGAAAGAAAAAGTTAATAATATTTTTTGGACATGTTAGCAGAAAAATATTAAAGAGAAAAACTCCTAAGAAAGCGAGAGGGAAGAATGAAACATCTAAAGAGAAAAATCAAGATTGGGCATCATTAAAATTTTATAAAAAGAATATCAAAGCTGCAATATTATCTTTAATGTTGATGAACAATTAAAATGTTTTGAATAAGGATTTGTTTTGGGGGTCACAGTCAACGCCGTAACCTCTCATTAAGGCGACCATGGGTGATAGAACCGCAATTTAATTTCTTAAGCTCGCTATGAGAGCTTTATCTACCCACTATAGAGATGAAAAGCTGAGCCAATCGTGTACAACCCAGAACTTTGGCATGGAACTGCAAAGCATTACCACTAAGCCACTGGCTTTTTTGGTAACAAAACTTGACAAGTAAAATAAATTTGTAACTTCATATTTACATTTTCAAATTTAAATATTATGAAAAGGGTGCATGTGTTTTACTACACTAATATTTATAAGATTTTACCTTTGCATAATCCTTGATTACATTTAAACCAGAAAACAAAACTCTAGGTTTATTCTCACTGTCAGGAGGATTCTGCGTTGTGAGTGGTATGTTCTCTTCAAGTGGTGGTGATTCCACACTAAAATACACACAACATAGATTACGAATTGGCATACAATTAAACTCTTTAAAAATTTAACATCAGTTTTTTGTTTTGAGCCTTAATTTCACACATCAGGTGCTTGCCAGCAAAATAATCTTTTTTGAAAATATAAGGACCATTACAGAAGTTAGAAGTTAACCTTCTAATTTACATGTGTACATTCAGTTGGTAATTTATTATATGAGCAAGTACTTCAATAAAAGCATCTTGCAAAGTGGACCAAGGTTTAATAATCAGATTTAGGAGTTTAAAAAAACATTTTATTTCATTTTGATATAATATCACTTAACAGTAAATGCTGATGAGAACTGTGCACTGAAAATAATAAACTCATTTCTGCTATTGCTGTTGTCAAGACAAGTAGCATTTTGCCAAGTACCATCCATTTAGAGATTTAAGTACAAGAGATAATAATCAAAATCTGTGCCCATGCAATATCTGAGATAGAGAGGCGAGTCTTCCGGTGCCAAGGGTGTGCAGTGAATAAAAAGGCTACATTGCAGGGGGCAAAGAGTGTCCAATATTATCAACACTATTATCCTTATTTCTGTGGCCTATTATTTAATGCAGTTCACATTAACGTATGCAATATTCTTATTTCACAGCCGAAAAAGAAAAAGGGAAAAAAAACAAGAAACGAGAATGCTACAAAAAAATTAAGAAAGGTTACATATAGGCAATAACACTTTGTGCATTTGTTCTTATGGGGAAAATACATGTTTCAATCAGAAATTGAAATAAACTTTAAGAAAGAGCAAAAAAAGAAACACTAGAAGTTCTATCTTTTATTTGAAGCCATTTCTTAAAAAAAAATAATTACCGCATTCTCTTTGCTTCTGACTCTAACTGATCCTCATTGTCTCTTTTGCCAGAAATATCCTATAAATACAAAAAAAATTACACTTTTGTATGCAAAAATAACTTTGCTTGACTTCAAATACTTTGCTTAAAATGCAAGTATCTAAAATAGCAGATACAGTAGACACCGGTTAATTGAATCAGTGGTTAATTAAATCAGCCACTTGACTGAATCAAATCGTCAAAACTAGAGCAATATCCCACTTAATTTAATTAGCCCTTTTATTGAATCAAAACTGTTTAGAGCAAAAGTGATTCATATAAGTGACAGCCATTATTTAATTAAAATGATTAAATGAAAAGGATTTTCTGAAGAAAAAATATTAATTCCAAACAGTAGCTTATCTATCTAGCATTCAAATAACTGTTAAGCTTAAGTGACAGAACTTCTCCATAGTTTTTATTTTCCACAACCTAAAAAAATGATAATGGAATATTACCTATCTGTACTAATTACGAAATTTCGCATGTGATTCTGCCCGAGCCCTCCCTGGCTTTCAGGCAGCAATTTACTGTTTAATACAACGTTATGGTTTCTCTCATATACTTTTCCCCCACCACCATAAAAAATGAACTAATACAAGATCATACTAGTAAAAAAAAGTCTTTAAAATATATACACAATACACATTATATTGATTCATTACTTCCACCTAGCCTAGAAGCATTTTGATTGAATAATCTTTTTCGCTATTATTTGTGTGTATGTTCAGAATAGTTAATAATAATAATAAATCTTGAATTTTTTTTCAACACACATAAAAAAATTTAAATCTGGTCAAATGATGCTTGAAAAAATGAAACTGCCTCCTTCAAAAAATATATATATATTTATTTACAAATTCTGTTTATCTTTAATCATTTAACAATTGAGAAATTACACGAAAAACCAATAACTTCAATTAATAAAAAAGAACTTTTGTAAACATACTTTTCTTTCAGTAGATTCAGTAGTATCATTCACATTCTTTTCTGTATTTTCAAGAAGTACGTGTTTCTGTAAAATTAAGACAGCTTGATTAAGAGTAAAAGTAATAACAGTAGTATCAATTTCATTACTATTATTATTAAAACCCAAATGACACAAAAGAGACAATAAATGCCTCTTATTACTCAATAATTTAAGTAAATATCACTAACCCAAAAAAGATAAATTTTCTGAAATGAAACAAAGACAGAACCAGATATAAGAGTTATCTAGTTTGATACTACTTTAGTTAACTTTACTATGTTATAAGAGTTGTTTAGAATCAAAGTTAAGTCCATTTCTCAAAATCCCATTCGGTGCTATTAATAGATAGCAATTTTAAAATGTTGATATGAAGCAGTGTGCATAAGCATCTGTAGGTAGATTTCAAAATACATTCAAAAGGTGGTGCTCAAAAAAAAAAAAAAAAAAAAAAAAAACATTTTCAGCTAAAAACTGTGATTAAAATAAATTCTTACATACCTTTAATAATTCTTCACTTATCTTTACAGGAACTTTCCAGGCAGCTGAAAATAAAAAACATTTAATGTCATGCATTTTTAAAGAGCAAGCACTTAACCATTTAGGAAACAAAAAAAGGCAAAATGTCTGTTACAACAAGGTAGAGCAAGCTTAAACTCCCTATATGTAAAATCAAACTTTTATCTAAGCCTAAAAATATTAATGAAGCAATTTAGACTTGCATATAAAGAAAAGTAACATTCTTGTTTAGTGCACGTGTAGTTAAATTAATGTATTTAAAATAATCAAATACATAAAAAGATTTAAGCATGTGTTTTTTCATAAGGACATACTGTTAAGACTGAAAAAATTATACTTAAGCATTCAGCTCAACAGCTTTGTAGTTTAAACACAACTGAAAAAAGGTTTAGGGAATTCTAATTAAATTAATTAGCATTCTAGTGTATTATTTATTAAGTTGTTTAATTGAACTTCATTTATTGCTCATTGTGTGAATAGTTTGTTGTGTTTTGGCAGGAATTCTGAGCCAATAGTTCATCAGGGAGGTGGATGTTTCATTTTGAGGAGATAAAGGAAGCTGTGAGATCTTGGTAGTAAGTCATCTCAGGCTGGGAATATCAATGTAACAATGTAAGCTCTGTCCTGCAGGAATGTATATCACTGTCTGTCTTGTGTACAAGAACAACATCATCTCATGATGGTTTTTATGTATCATCTCATGACGTTGTTAAATAAAAGTGTCTTTGATTAACACACTACAGATTCACATATATATAAGCAACTTTGTAAGACTTAAAAAAAGAAGAATATTAATAATTTCCATATAATAAAGACATTAAATTTTGGTACGTAGGTAATAAGTCTACAGATGCTATTATGGATAGATGAAGCAAATTTGATTATCTTAATGATATTTTTAGAACCAAGCGGTTTGCAATTGAAAAACTCTCCTGTATAAAGCAGAGACCTTGAAACTGCAGGAAACAGAAAATTAGTATGTGTTTTTAAAAATACACAGACCTAGGATAAACAGTTTAAAGAGAAGAAATAATTTAAAATATGTAAAAGTTCCTTACCCATAAGATGAGGCACTAATGCATAATCAATATTGAAAGGATTTTCAACTTCAAACTGCTGATATTTATGCGCCATTGGTAATCTTAAAGCATCAAAGTGTCCAAATAGCAAATCATGAAGCCACTGAACATTAACCACAGGTATCCTCCAATCTTGTGCATGATGAACTTTCTTTCCATCTTTCCTATAAACATTTTCCCTGCCATTTAAATGTATTCAAAATGCTACTGATTTAATAATAATAACAATGCATGGAAAATAAATAATATTTGTTTCAATAATTGATTTTAACAAAAAAAATATTTTTATTTAGCGAAACTCTTAAATTTTATATTTATTTTAAAAGCAACTAAATCATTGAAACTGATTAACTATTGTCAAAAAGTCTATCTGCTGAATGACATCAGTAGACACACTTTCATCTTTATTCTATAGAATGAATAAAAAGAATGCAACATTCTGACCCTTTATTTGAAACAAGAAGTTCTGTCAAGAACTAAACGAGCCTACTTTCCCGTACATCGACATCGGCATTCTCGCATCTGATCATTATTCTCTTGATTATCTGAGACTTAAAATTATGTCAAACATACCTTTTTAGCACTTAGAGCTGATTTCGAAAAGCAAAATATACCCCTTTCATCAGATGAAATAGACACGTAAAAAGTAATTAACGAATAAATAAAGTTTTGTCGCACCTTTTAAAGAGTGTAACTGTTACAGTTCCTCCGTAGAAAAAATCCTTCATCGTTTTCAAATAATAATAATAATAATAATAATAATAATAATAATAAAATAAATAAATAAATAAATAAAAGTACAAAGAGCATCAAAACACATTTTATCAAAGAAAGAAAAAAAAAAGAAAAAAAAAACTTGTCCGTTAATAAAATGTCTCGAATTTCACTTTTAATCTGTTGCCAGTTGTTAAATATAAATAAAGAATAAAATGTTCTCGTGAATGAAAAATTTTTGTTACAAAAAAAAACATCGTCTGCCAAAAAAAAAAAAAAAAAAATAATAATAAATAAATAAAATAAAACAAATTTATAAATAAACAAAAAATCGTCTGCACAGTCAGTAATTTTTTTTCTGAGCCTGCATTTCAGCCATGTTTGCGGAGTCGGAGTCGGAATCAGAGTCCTCACAGAAGATTACTCAGAAAAGTACGTTACAAACATTATTTATCAAAACCATTTTCTTACAAAGTTAGTTTGAAGGAAATCTGACTTTAAGTTCAGGATCAACATTCAACTTAAATTCCCCATAGACGCTAATGTTAATTTTTTTTTATGAACGGTTCAATAGTAAACGAAAAATGGTTCAAATCAAAAAGCGAAATATGGGAATGTATGGGAAAGCCTCTCCGAGATCTTTCAAACAAAAAAAAGTTTATTCTATTCGGACGGTTCACTCAAAAGTTATTAGGTGGGCAAAGGTTGCTTAACCGGTTCAATGTTGAACGAAAAAGTGTTCAAATTGAAAATTTAAATACGGTAATGAAGTATCCTTGCTGAGATCCTTCGAACAAAAAAAAGTTTATTTAAATTGGACTGTTCACTCAAAAGATATTAGGGGTGACAGCTTGATTGAGCGGTTCAATGTTGAACGAAAAATTGTTCAAATCGGAAATGTAAATACGGGAATGAAGTACCCTTGAAAAGTTCTTTCCAACAAAAAAATGTTTGTTCAAATCGGGCTGTTCATTAAAAAGTTAGTATCGCGGGACCGGTTTTTTGAACGGCTCAAAGTTGAACCAAAAATTGTTCAAATCAAAAAATCAAACATGGGAATGAGCTGTACTCGCAGAGATCTTTCCAACAAAAAAAAGTTTGTCCAAATCGGAATGTTCATTCAAAAGTTATTAGGGGGGGACAGACAGACCAACCGACCGACCGACGCACAAATTCCCCATCTCAATACCCTACTTTCAAATTTTTAATTTTTCGATATTCATTTTACCTTTTTATTTTTTTAACTTGGCGATACTTTTCGGACTTGGCGATATTTTTTGGACTTGGCGATATTTTTTAGATGCATTAAGCTACTTTTAATACTTTTTTCGTCTTTCTTTTATTTTTAACGGGAAAGTAGGCTAAAAAGGAACTTTCGGATAAGTAATAAATTTGATTGTTATAAACAGTGAGTTGGCGGTGTCTCTCCAAGAGAAAATTTAACATTGAGTTGCTCATGGAACGGAGTTTCCTTTTAAAATGGCTGTTAGCCGAGGGAGTTGCTGTGTTGAGGTTGCTGTGCATAGAAGTTTCAATCAACTTATAGTTCAGTCTATAAAGATCATGCTTTGATGAGGCTAAAAAGTTTTCTAAAACAAACTTAAGTTTTAATAAATAAAAGAGTTTGTAAAGATTTTATGTAATTAACAAAAACATAGCTCGTTTCTTTCCTTTTTTTAAATCCATACTATGGAGTACGTAACAAATAAGGAGTACAATACATTGCAATATTTGAAAAATACATGCACAGAGTTAACATTTCAAGATAGTTAATCAAGTGTATTTTATAGATATTTTTTTTTACTTTATAATTTTTATCAAATTGACTTATTATACAGTATAAATCAGAATAAAATCATAATTGATAAGTAAAATTATAATTTACAAAACTCACACCCAAAACCATTGATATAAAATATAGGCACATACCTTTTACAAACAAGAACTGTATTGTGTGAAGACATATATCCAGTATATTTAGCCCCCAAAATGTTGATAATGTGTTTCAAAGCAATTCTCTCTTCTGGTTCAAAGTTAGAAATTGTGATAATCTGGAAAAAGTTATTTAGATATAAAATAAAAATTTACACACAACAATTATGAGGAGGAGCAACGGAAGGGAAATATTTTTAAAACATAAATATCTTAGCATTAGCTTATTTCATTTCAAGTGTATAATAGTCTATTAAGAAAAGAAAGAGAGAAAAAGTAAAAAAGTACATTACTTCGTTTTTGCATGGTTTATCATCTAAAAATGGAGTAGGAAGATGATGGGCAAGCCATGGTTGCTTCAATTTCTTTTTTGAAAGGACATCATTTAACCAAAAAGCTGTCACACATCGTTTACCTTCCCTCATTGCCTAAATAAATAAAAAAAATACATTAAAAAAACAAATTTAAAAACTAAAAAAAAGAGTAAAGAAAAAAATAAATAAAATACAAAATACATGAAACACTGTATTGTGTAGTATATAGAAGTATGTAAGTTATTTGCATTAATACAGAAATGTACTTATTTTCACAATTTTTAAAACTGTTTATGTGATAAATGTACTTGTACATTCATTGAAAAATTGTGATTGTCATTGAAATTTAACATTATATCTTACATATCAATGTTTATTTATTCAGGGTTACTTTTAATAAATGTTTCACATCAGCTTTTCTCAACCTTAACTGACCGGCAAGATTTTTTTTTTCAAATCACAAATGAGCAAAAATGTTGAAGGATCTTTAAAAAATTTCCGCGGACAGGTGCCGGTTCGTCCCACCACTGGTTGAGAATAACTGATCCACACAAAAAAAAAAAAAAAAAAAGATCAGTTCATTTGCAAATGTAGATGTCAAATTGATCTTTTTCATTATTTTAGCAAGATTTCTAGACAAAATTTAGTTTCAAAATTCTCTTAATTTCAAATAATAATACGAGAAAATAATGTACATGTGTGTGAACTGTTAGATAATTCAATAAGTAAGAGCTGAATAAATAATTTTGCGTTTGAAAAGTAAAAGAATATAAAACAATGCAAAAGGGCACCATTTGCAGGAAATTACATTTATGTGTTTCAGAGTTACTTCATCAGCATCCTTTTTGAATGCAAAAGAAATGAGCTGTTAGATGGCTTTTCATCCATTAGCTCACTTTTGTACTGAAAAAGGGTTCCTTATCCACCTGAAACATGCATATTCCGCTTTCAGCAAATCTCTGCCTCTATATTCTTTTGTATTCCTTTACACTTCAATAATTATTAAAAACTTTAAATTAAAAAAAAATTAAAAAACTGCCCATCATTTAAAAAATAATCTGAAGGCAATAATGACAAACTTACGTATAAGACTAACTGGGCAGAATTAGTATTTTATTAACTCGTTATGAAAAGGGTATTGTGAAATTGTAAAATAATCAAAAGCCAAAGCTCATTCTATAAAATTTACAATTGATACTAATGCATGAAAACATAACAAACATTTATTTTTTTCTAAAATAGGGGGGAGGGTGGGGGGAGATACCTGTTGAACGCTAGAGTTTCTCTGACTTTCACAAATTACATGTGTACATCTACTAGTGTATGAAGTTTCAAGTTCTCCACCATGATGTTCTATCACCTGAAAGAAAAAGTTTTATACAACAGTTAATATATATACTGCTCTTAATTATTTTATTTTTTGTTGATATAACTAAGAAATATCGCAAATTAATTGAAGTTCAGAAAAATAATGAGGTTAAAACATGCATCAAGTATTTACATCAATAAAATCAAAGTTTGTATTATGTTTTAATTTTAATTATATATATAGATATATATACACGCTTATTATCTGTCATTGCCCGGGTGCTTAATAATACAATATAGGTCAACAACAATTAGAATTAAACTAGCTGCATGGCCCGGCGTTGCACGGGCTGTAATGTAGCGAAGGCAGTTTGAGAAAACTACTCGCCGCCAAGGCGGCTCGCCTTTAAAGTAGCGAGGAAAGTTTCAACAAAATACTCGCCACCAAGGCGGCTCGCATTTAAAGTAATGAGGAAAGTTTAAACAGTCTACTCGCCATCAAGGCGGCTCGCCTTTACAGTAGCGAGGAAAGTTTCAACAAACTACTCCCCGCTAAAGCTGCTCACTAAAAAGCTTTCCTGCATCAAAAAGTCAATCGAATTATTTGCACATGCTTCCTCAGAAATAAAAACGATATCAAGTAGCGCATACTTAACACTCTCTCTAAATGACAAATAAAATTCCCTACTAAAAACAATTATTTCCAAACCGCTTTATTCCTGTAAAATTAATTTCAAAATTCTAAACGAAAAAGTTGCTTTAATATTTAAACCGCAGCCGAAAAAAAAAGTCCCAGCTAAAAACATGAATTAGAATTTTATTTGAAACACATTTTCAAAATGGCAAGCGAGAAAAATAAAAGTCTTACTAAAAACAATTGTTAGAACTTTATTGTAACAAGTAATGACAACCGAAAGAATTAAAAGTCTTTGAATTTTAAATAGTTCAACAATTTAATTAACGTTTTAATTCAAAATGGCAACGGTAAGAAATAAATGTCTTGGAATTTTAAATTCTAATAATTTAATTTTCGTTTTAATTCGAAATGGCAACGATAAGAAATAAATGCCTCGGAATTTTAAATAGTTCAATAATTTAAATAACGTCTTAACTCAAAATAGCAACGGCAAGAAATAAGAGTCTTGGAATTTTTAATAGTTCAAAAATTTAATTAAGTTTTTAATTCAAAATGGCAACAGAAAGAAATAAAAGTCTTGGAATTTTAAATAGGTCAAGAAATTTAATTAAAGTTTTAATTCAAAATGGCAACGAAAAGGAATAAATGTCTTGGAATTTTAAAAAGTGCAAAAAGTTAATTAACGTTGAAATTAGTATCTCAGCTAATTTACGTCGTAGAATTACGCAGTTGGTCTTATTGTCTTCCTTAGAAAATTTCGAGTCGAATGGTACCTCGTTCGATTCTCAACTCTCAGCGGTTTTTAAGGAGTTCAAGCTTCAGACGGACAGACAGACGCGGGCAGATTTTAATAGTATAAATATCTGTCGGAACCTCTATTTTTTCTGCATCATACAATATTTGTGCCAACGTTCCAAGGTAATTAGAACATGAATTATAATTGTTTTTAACTTATTTCATTCTAAAATTAAATAGATGAGCCTTAAATTGGTTGGAAAGGAAAGTACTCATATTTAAATGCGTTAAATTTTATCAATGTGTATGCTTAAAGGTTTATCTTTATTACTCTCTATATTCAAAATTGAAAGAAAATGGCCGTTTTGAGACAAAAAATTGAATTTTGAGCTTTTTCGGTTTTTTTTTTAATTTCAAACCCCTGCCTATGTGAATTCTAGTATATCAAGGAACCTCTGTGCAAAGTTTGATGAAAATTTGATGAAAACTGGATTTGTATAAAGAACAAACATACAAGTAAACACACATACATACAAATGTACATACATAAATTTTCATATATATCGAAACAGCACTGGCAAAATGGATGACTCACCACAAAAAACTGCAATGTTTATGAATGCACAAGAATAATTGCATTGAACCAAGTATTTACTTTGTAGGAATTATAAATTTTTCACTTATTTAAGCACAGTATGCATACATAATTGAGAAAAGGTTTAACATTTGATGTGGAAACTTTTTTCGTCCAATACAGCTTGGATACAACCAGGCAACCATAATTTTTAATAAATCAAATAAATGAAATGATTAGAAATTTATGCTTGTTGACTTCCTGCCACAAACAAACTCCATGGCCTTTCTTTTTATGGTTGGTCATAACTTTGTTACTTTTACTAGAAATCTCACTTGTAAGTTTAAACTTAATTTAAGATCAACAATTTTAATCTTTTAAGACAACAATTTTTGTGCTATACAAGATACATGCTTTCATGTTTTAATAATCTATTTATTACAACTTTCTGTGAGGGCCTGACTCATAGGATGAGCTAATACTGGATTTTTTACTTTTTTTCAGACCTTTTATAATAGCCCTAAGCCATCATCAAATTTCACCACTTTTGCGGGAAAGAGTCTTTCACTTAATAAGTACTGGCAAACTAAAAAAAAATACAACTCAAGAAATGAAAAATTCTAAAATAATAATAACAACAATAATAATAGTAAAAATTTTACAATAAAGAATCAGCAAGTAATTTATTAAACAAAATAAAAGAGCTTCCATTACTACACGTCATACAATAATTAGAACTTATTATTCCCCAGGATCCAATAACACAAAAAAAAAATTGGAGTACTTTAAAGTAGTATTTATTTTCCATTTATTGTAAATCGAATACAATAAAGAGAGAAAATATCTACTAACTTTTTTCCACATGTCTAATTTTTCTGCATCCAACGACTTATCGTATTCTTCAATATTGAATACACATCCTAATAAACACAAATCAGGTGGAACTGAAAAAATAAATAAAGATTTAATTAGTGACATATAATATCTGTGCATTTATTTCTAAGGTAAATGCAGAAAAAAGGTATTTACTTTGATTATTATTTTGGAGGAACTCTACAAAAATAAACTGAGCATAAAAAATGCTGTGCCATTGACATCCGTGCCTTTAATGGTGACACATGAAAGAGTGTATACCGATCAGGAGATATATTACACTAGGTCTGCAAAAAGCTGAAGCCTCTTAATTTGAATATATATATTTGATTTATTGAAAATGGCACCTAGGTTGATCGTTTTGACGCCTAAATACTTATACTAATCAACCGTCATCATGATGCCTAGATTTAAATTCTTATTTCTAACACTGTACATGTACATACAAAAAATCTTGTACAGGTTAAGGTTAATATCATGTATTTCTCATCATTGTACATGTAATATTTTTGTATAAATCATCTTTCAGAAAGGAATGAATCATTTGTGGTTAACCTGTACAACTAATCAGTCTACAGTCCGTCCGTGGAAGACTCGCCTAGTACTAACAAAACAATCCACTTAAAAAAGGGGTGATGGGTTGTGAGTGGGAACTTTCCCAAGTTTTCAATGTAAAACTTGCATTTACTGTCCTTTTAACATATTCAACTAAACTAAGCATTTGATATTAACAACATTCTTTCTTGTTTGATACAGCTTAAAATGTTCTAATTATTTTTCCCCTTATTGTTCTTACCTATCACACCTATTTTGGTAAGATCATAGAAGACCTGACGCATGCGTAAGATTTTACCTAAAAAGATCAGATATTATCCCTAGTTATGTTAAAAACATAAACATACCATTTATTTTAGGATCATGTCCATAGAAAATAACGGGCTGGATTGGAGGAACTTGAGTTCTTTCAGCAGGTACCTGATTTGAAGTATGAATCACAGTCAAGTTCTCAGAGCTTGGCCTTCGAGATACAGACTGAGTTGGCTGCTAGAAAGAAAACCATAAGATTTTCCAATTGTTCTATATTCATTCACAAAGATCATTTTTATAGAGAACATAAATATAACTAATAAATATCACGAAAGTTTTAAAACCAACCCAAAACAGTTAATCTTGAACTAAAAGGTTATGCATATTTACTAATGTTAATTTAAAAAATAAATCCCCTAGCCACACTTCATGACTCTGCAAGGACATATTAAGTAGAAGTTTTATCAGTTAAACAATTTTTTAATAACAATTTTATTAGAATATGATGGTCAATATTAATAACTAACATCATGATTGATAAAACTTTAGGAGTTAAAAATGACTTAAAAATGAACAAAAGCCCCAATTTTAGGTGATTTTGCAAATTTGCTAGATTTTGATACAAAAGATTAGAATTTTTCAGGATTCTTTGAGAAATGAAAAAACAACTGTTCTGTAACTTTTCTCACATGAAATATAGTGTGACATCTTCAACGCCAAGGTCGCCAGATTGGCGAGTTGGCATCGATGAGGAGGAGTGTGGCGCCCCGGCTGAATGGAAACAGAGGAGACTGTGATCGCCATGATCGAAGAACGAAAGTGATACTTTGGATTTAGCAATGTCCATGCTCGGTTTTTTGTTTATCAGTGTGTATTTTGTTTGTGCGTCCGTGTTTGTGTAATTGTGCAATAAATTTTTGTCTATCAAAGTCATTCCTGACTGAACTCAATTCATGACGACGTTACAATATGCTTCAGCTGACATTTCCAAATAAAAATTAAATTACCCAAAAATATAGGGGACCAAAAAGGGGAAGGACAAAAGTTTTTTCGACCTCCCTTCATCGTAAATAGCTAGGAATAAGCTGTAATTTTTAGGAATTCATTTACATACATACTTTGTACAATTACTGAAAATACAGCTTAAATTATCGAAACTATGAGCCTTTCTTTTATAACTGCCAATTTTATTTGCAGGTTTTGGGCTCATAACAGAATTTTCCGGCAAACCTTACCTAATCTTCAGAAGAATGACAGTATACAAGAGAAATATAATACTAAAATTTCAAATAAAATATTAAAATTCATTGATTTAGTAGTCATACAGATATGCAGGAACTCGTTAAAAAATTCCAGATGATTATCTTAAAAATTTATAAACGTAACAGCAATCTAATGAGCTGCATTTCAGCGATTCTTCTAAGGGCAATAAATCATTAGGGATTGTTAACAAATAATCTTTATATCACAAATCAGTACTCACAGGAATGCTAGAAGATGGAAAGAAAGTGCTGAGAATTTAAGAACTATCACTTGGGATTCTTCCCCTATTCAAGAATAATTGCAATTTGGCTCATTAGAATGCTGATATCTTACTAAATTTTAAATCAACAGGAAGTAAACAACTCAACGAAGAGTTGTATATGTACGAAATTTAAATCTTCTACAACTAGTTTTTTTGAGTTCAGACATGCAGGGATGAAAACAGCTCAAAGTCAAAAAAGAGGAAAAATTGCGCGACTTAAAATTCGGATAGATTTTTTTTCCATACTCTGCGAAATTAGTCATGCAAGATTCCCTTAATTTGCGCCTTGAAATCGAAAGTAAATATTTTTAAAAGCTCTTAATTGCTCATTCACTATTTATTTTTAAGTCATTCACAACAATGTAGAAAAAAAAATAGGGGAGTGCAACTTTTGATGAATTAGACAAGTGTACCTCAAGAAACAAATTCTCTAATTAGTATTGCATAGTCTTTAGTTATTTTGATAAATTTTAAAGATCAAAATAATTTTCAAAATTTTTTGACAAAGATCTCGAATATTTAAGCTGAACTTTCTTAATTTCTACCTCCTACAAATCAAACTGATGTTTTTGGCAGCATGCCAAAATAGAGATCATAGTTCGCCGATAATTGCAGGTCATCCTTGAGATTTCAATCCTGCTGCATCCTAAAAGCATTTCCATTATTTTGGAAGTTGGAAATAATTTCAACCTCTACTACTTTAAATCAACTTATTTTAGGCTTCATTTTAATAATGGGTGTATTTTTATTTGTTTTCTAAACTTGATGCAAAATTAATTTTTTGATCGCGGAAAGAAAGAAAAAATACAAAAAGCGGAACATCGCGGAACCGCGGAAGATTTTCATCCCTGGACATGACAAAACTTGTCAAATTGGATTCAGAAGAGTCAAAATGTTTTTTTTTTTTTTTTCTTGTTGGTTGCATACAAATTGATACACAAATGCAAACAGACATTGCTTTTTTTAAAAGGTCAAAACTAGTTTAGAGCCAAGAAAAGTTAACCTTTCAATTTTAGAAAAAAAATTCCTGAAGCCAATGCTTCCTTTTTTTGTAGAAGGAAGTAACAGGTACATGTACTGGTTTCCTCGGAGTGGCGTAAAATTTTAATTGGGCAGAATTTTCCGATAAACCCAGTTTTTAGTGATCCGAGGTAGTGTGAACATCAACTACCTCAGATTTTTCCAAAACTCTATTGTACAAATAAAAATGGAGAAAAATAAATTATCACACATAGCAATAAACAAATAATTAATTCTGAAGAGTTGGAAGTTGTAAAAAAAGAGGGATGATAAAGTAATGAAAGTGTTCAAGTCAATATTATAATATTTTATTGGTTGATCATCTTTTGCCAATTAATTAATAATGAACAATTTGCTTATGAATGCAACCCTACTTCTGGTCTAGATAATAACTTGCAATGACTAACTATATCATGATGCAATGACTAAAAGTGAGAAATCAACTAATGCTAAAAGAAACAATATTATGTAATAATTCCCAAATTATTACTTCAGTTAAGGCTAAAATAATCAACAGTAAATTTACCAATACTTACAGTAATCATTTGTGTTGTTCTTATAATAGGTTGAGGACACTCATTTTCTGCAGTACGGCCAGTGGTTTGTAATCTAGTATTCAGCAAGTTTGCAAGAGCAGTCTTTGTTTTAGGAGTAACTTGAGTAGGAGGTTGTGCATTGTGAACAGCTGAACCTGGAGATGTTTGGGACAGAACAGTAGGTGTGTTTTGAGGTTGGAACTGGGCAGGAACAGCTAAAGTTTGATGCATTTGTGAAGGAACAGCCATTCTCTGACCAGTCTGATTTGACTGATCAGATTGCTGAGCAAGCTGAGTTTGTGAAGATGGTCTCTGCACAACACTTTGTTGTTGCAATAACTGTTGTTGTCGCCTCAATTCAAGCTGTTTTAATTGCTGCCACTGTATTAATTGAGATGGCTGAAGTGGAGGTTGATTAAGATCACGTTGCTGAGATTGACTTTGTTGCCAAACTACTTGTTGGGATGATGCTTGTGACACAGGTGTAGCTATTTCACGAGCTTCAACCGTTGACAGTGGTTGTCTTTGAGACCAGGTAGTTTGTTGAGGAGATGATGCAGCTTGAGAGCTAGGTGCTAATTCATCTTTTGGTGATGATTGTGGAACTTGCCA